>QUSF01000264.1:0-29825 GCA_003676055.1 Chloebia gouldiae
GATCCATTGTGACATTGTGGGCCTCATGGAACAGAGGAGTCAAGTGACATTGTGGGGCCTGAGGAACCATGGAGATCACTGGGACACTGCAAGGCCTCATGGAATCATTGGAACCATTCTGACACTGCAGGGCCTTCTGGAATCCAGGGCTGTTGTGACACTGTTGGACCCCATGGAATCAAGGCACCACTATGACACTGTGGAGCCTCATGGCTCCAAGGTGCCATTGTGACACTATGGTGCACCCTAAAACCAAAGGAACATAGAACAGGTCTGGCTGGTTTGGCCTCCTGTGGACCACCTGACTGGTCCAGATGACCTTGGCATGTGGAGTGTCTCTTCTCATCTGCTGCTGAAACACTGGGGCTCCCTGCTTTCCTTCCTGTGTAAAAGAACTCTCCTTCTCGTCTAAGTGCTCATGGCAAATTTAGGTTACACCTCCAACATTGCCTGTTCTGGAGGAGATTGTTGGCTCGAAAGATTGTGTGTGGGGGGGAGGAAGGGGCAGGTCCAGCCTTGCCCTGTCCTGGAACCCCAGCCCTGCCCTGCCCTGGAACCCCAATCCCGCCAGAGCCTCTATCCAATCCCAGCAGTGTCTGCCAGTCCCTGGCACAGCACAGGCAATGCTCCACAGCCACCTCTGGAACCCCCAGCCCCGCTCCTGAGTGACCAAATGACCCCAGGTCCCACCTGGGGCAAAGGCTCAGGAACACCAAGTGGTATTTAAGGCTGACCACAAGAACACATCTTGATCCTACTTTCTCTTGGAATTTCTGTCTGAACGCTACTAGAATCCAGGAGTGGGTAGCTGTGTGTGGGCTCCTCTGTATCATTTTTGTCTTTCTTTCTGTATTTTCATTTTCTAAATCCTTGCTCTTGAACACTTTTATTAACTTAAAATTAAACAGACTTAGAGTTGGCGAAGCTGACTAGACCAAGTCAGTGCTTTGAGAAGTGTTTTTTGTTGATTGAATGTCATGTTAAACCTTTTGACAAAGTTTCTCTGATTTTCTCAAGTTCTCTGTAAAGGCTGTTTTTTGTTAAGTGGAGCTGTCTTGCTGGTATTTCTCCAATTCATCCAAATCAGAGGACACAAACAATTGTAATTACTTTTTAATGTCCCCTTGAGAGAGTTGTCTGGGGGATGGTGCTAAGGGCTTGTGTGTATTGCTTGGCACAGCCCAGGCAGGGCTTTCACAGCCCCATCCCACACTCCATTTCCCAGCTGGAGCCGCTGGTGCCTCTGAGTTCTGCTGCCCCAGCCCCAGGGATGCTCTCCTTGTCTGCCCATTCCCCCACGGTCTCTGTGCAGGGATGGCCTCAGTGGGGGCTGCTGACATCCTCAGCAACTTGGAGGCTGCTGCTGAATTTTACTGCTCCAGAGGCTTCTTCAGCCTTCAGCTCTTCAGTTCATGAATTCAGTGGCCCCAGGGCTCATTACCATTCAGAACATCTTAACAAGCCAAGCATCTGGGAATAATTAAAGATTTCAAATCTTTTGTGGTTAATTCAACACATTTCAGAAGTGTATTCAAAGTAAATGTATTATATTTAAAAAAGCAGTGAGAAAATATTTTTTTAGGTCCTGTTTAGGTTTTTTTCCCTGTTAATTCATTGATATGTGCAATCTTCAATGGATATTGAATCCAAGTACCTCCTCATGCAGTTGGAATAAATATGAAAATCAAGACCCTTTATGGCTGACAAACCATCAGACTCTGTCCCTAGCCCCACTCCACCATTTCCCCCGTCCAAGCCCTGGCACTCGGAGCAGCCTTGTGCAAACCTGAGCTCCCTCCATCCCAGGCTGCACCTGCAGCTTTGAGCTCCTTGGCTCCCACTCCCACCTGCTTTCCTTGGAGAAGGAGCTGCCCCAGACACAGAGGGATGTTCATTTCTTGCCAGCCAACAAAGCCAAGGAAAGGCACAGCTCCATCAAATGCAAAAGTTATTCCTCTGCTGGCTGTTAAATCCACTGTGCACAGCAGACAGTCTCAGAGCAATGGAAAACACCTTCTGTGCCCAGCACAGATCCCATGGTTCCCCTAGACCCACCCTGCCCCGGTTTTGCCCAGATTTGCTCTTTGCACACCTGAGTCACAGGCTGAAGTCAGGAGCTCCCTCCATAGCCAGAGGGAGGAAAAGAGGGAAAGTGGATGAAGAGCTCTCCTGTGCAGAGCCAAGGTCCAAGAGTCCCTGCAGTGGGAACCACAACTCATCAGGTTTGTGTCCCTTCGGCTCAGGGACTGGTGACACACAGAGGCGCAGGAAGGTTTCTTGCCAACAAACACAAGTTAAACATTTGAACAGTTTAATAACCATCACAGCTCTTCCTTCAGCTCTCTGTGATGTTCCAGCAGCATCTGACATGTCCCCCTTCCCCAAGGGATTTCCATACAGGAACAGTTATAGACAGAGACATAAGAAAGGTAATTCTGTGGCTGATATAAATTTAAGTGAGGTGTTGATCAATTATATATTAATTTTAAATTCTGAAAGATGGGGCAGGTCCCTGAAGCTCAAATAATGAAACCAGTTGCTTGAGAGGCACTTAAATGACCAGAGAGCACCAAGATGAGGAAATTTGGGAGTAACAGGAAGGACATAGATCCAGCTGGTCTACTGAAGAGATGTCTTTAGACATGGCCATCTCAACAGGAGACCTGGAAACACCATAAGGAAGAGGGGGATATTATAATAAACCGAATATTTGTGACTCAAATAGACGGGAAGATCAGTATTTCTTCTTCCTCTGCCATCAGTACACTTCCAGGAAATTCCTGTTTCTAGAGGGAAAATTTTACTGATTCTTAAAAGTATTCAAACGACCCAGATAATAAAAATGTGCTTGTATAATATGTAATGTACAAGTATTAAAACCTGTGCCCCTTTCAAGCCAGACATAAGCTTTCTGCCTGTGAACACGCAGTGCCACTTGTGCCCTGAGGTGCTGAGCTGGGATTGGATCTCTCAGAGAGGAGCTGAGGGAGAGCAGAGAACCTTGCAAGCTGCAGGTCCCTGCCAGCCCCGCAGGGCTCCTGTGCCATCAACATCTGCTCTGCTCTAGTGTGAAATAGGGCCCAGCACGGTGCCGGGCCCATCAGAGAGCTGAGGTGTGTGCTGGAATTCCATGCCCTCCCCATGGCGCAGCAGCCCTGCATTTCCCTGATCCAGCCTTGGTCTCCAGCACAGCCATGGAGGCTCTTTGGGCTCCTGAGTGTTCCTGCAGCCCCCAAGGGCAGCTGAGCTCTGCCTTTGGCACAGCCAGCCCTGGCCAGCGCAGGCCGTGCTCAGCAATTCCTTGTCTGGGCCCAGCCTTGCTGCCAGCCCTGGCAGCGGCTGCGTGGCCTCTTTGTGGCCCTGTGCTGGTCTAGCCCAGGACAGGAGCATTGCGGCTGGGAACGGCCCCTGTGCCGTGGGGCCCTTGGCAGCCCTGGGGCTCTGTGCCCCATGGATTCCCTGCTGGGCAGCCTCTGCCAGCTCCTGCCGAGCCCGTGGCACCTGTGGGGCTGCACAGACAGCCCTGCCCCGGGCTCTGCCAGCCTCGGGGCCGTCAGAGAGGCCGGCCAGGGCTGGCCATGGCCAGGGACAGCCCTGAGCCCCGCAGGAGGATGGAGCTGGGCCACAGCCAAACTCAGCCCAGGGCAGAGCTGGGCTCAGCAGTCAGGGCTGCCCAGGGCTGGCACAGACAGAGGCTGGCGCTGACAAATGTCCTGGGCCTCCTCCCTGCTCTGTCCATGCCCCAAGGGCACAGAGCAGCCTCCTCTCTCAGCCACTTGCCTCTTTTCAATGCCTTGCCCAGGCGCTGGCCCTGCCCCACAAGGCCTGGGCTGAGTCCTGCCCCTGCACGCTCAGCCAGGCTGGGATGGACACTGATGGTTTCTGTGCCAGGCTCTCCCAACCCAGCCCAGCTCCCTGACTGCTCTGCCAGCTGCCCTGAGCTCTGGGCAGCACCAAGGGCCTCTCCCCAGCACAGCCCAGCCGGCTCTGGCCCCACAGCTCTGCTCAGGCCAGGCTGCTCTGGGCACTGGCCCCACGGCCTCAGCCCCTGCCAAGGGCACAGCAGCAGCTGCAGCTCAGCCAGGCCTCAGCCCCACCATGGGGGAAGGGGCTTGGCCAAGGCCAGAGGAGCTCCCTGGTCCCTGCCCTGCTCCCCTCTGCCTGAGGTGCTGAGAGCTCTGCAGCCCCTCCTGCCATCCCATCTGCTCAGGCCAGCACAGGAGCCCCCGCCTTGGGGCCCTCCAGAGCTGCTCCTGCTCCAGGCCCAGGGCCCATCCCAGAGATGGGGCAGCCACAAAGCTGTGCCCATTACTGGTCATGGCTGCTCAGATGGGGATGGATCCTCAGCCACTTGGAGGTTGCTGATGAATTTTCCTGCTCCAGAGGACTCTTCTTTCTTGAGCTCTTCATTTCAGGAATTCAGTGAGAAAAACTCATAAACATTTGTTCGAAACACACAAGCTAGAAAAAGCTCTGGGAATAATTGGCATTTTCAATTGCTCTGTGGTTAATTAGACAGACTTCAGAAGTATATTCAAAGTGAATATACTATATTGAAAATAAAGCAGAGAGAATTTTTCTTTTCCTGTTTATAGATGGAGATCAGCAATGTCCAATTGATATTGACCCCCAGCACCTCCTAATGCTGTCTGAACAGATATGAAAATCAAGACCCTTCATGGCTGACAGTCAATAACACTTTGTCCCCACCCCTCCCTACCAGTTCCCTCATCCAAGCCCTGGCACTCAGAGCAGCTGAGGAATGGAGTCACATCCAGGGGTGTCCCCAGGGCTCAGGACTGGGGCCAGGTCAGTGAAATCTCTTTATTGCTGGTGAGGCCATCAAGGGCACCCTCAGTCAGTTCCAGGTGAGCCCAGGCTGGGTGGGAGTGTGGCTATGCTGGAGGGCAGGAAGCTCTGCAGGGGGATCTGGACAGGCTGGAGCCATGGGCCCAGGACAACGGGATGAGGTTCACCAAGGTCAAGGGCCAGATCCTGCCCTGGGCTCACAACCACCCAAACTCCCTGGCCATGCCCTACCCCTGATCCCCACAGCCTGTCCTGTTTCATTCATCCCTGCATTGCCAGGGACTTTCTGGGACAAGGAAGCTCTGCTCTGGGGATGGAGGGAGCTCCAAGTGCCACCACTGGAGTGGGAACCACACCTCATCAGTTTTGTCTCCTTTGGGGATCAGGATCTGGTGAGACTGGTGAGAGGCACAAAAACTTTCTCTTCATGGCCAACAGACCATAGTTGAACAGAACACAATTTAATAACTCATTTAATGACTCATTTAATCTCCTCTTGGCCTGGCTGATCTCCTCTCCTTCCCCTTCCACCCATTGGCTTCTGTCTCCCACCAGGCCCCCCGGTGGAGAGCCTGGCTCTGTGTTCTCCATCCCCTCCTCGCTGGCACTGCCAGGCTGGGATGAGGAGCCCCTCAGCTTTCCCTGCTCTGGGCTGGACAAGCCCAGCTCCCTCAGCCTCTGCTCACAGCTCAAGGGCTCCAGCCCCACCTTGGAGGCCCTTCCCTAATCCTGCTCCAGCTGCCAGACATCTTTCCTGCCCTGGAGAACCCAATCCAGACCACAGGGACCTGGATAATCCACGTCCTTGATGTCCTGGTCACAGAGAAATGGCCCCTTGTCCCCATGTCAGGCTCTGGGGTGGATCCTGTGGAACATCCTTTGGTGGAGGCTGTAGCTCCAGGTGGACTGGGGGGATACCGGGGGACAGGGAGCCCGCCGGGCATGAACAGCATTGGACTTGTTGGGAGAAACTCTGAGGGTGAGCTGGGGAGGAGTGACCAACCCAGTGACCTCACAGAGCCCTCCTGGGATGTCACACAGCCCCTCTGAGATGTCACAGCCTGCTCTGAGATGTCACAGCCCATTCTCTAATGTCACACAGCTGGTCTCTGATGTCAAAGCCAGCTCTGTGATCTCATAGTCTGTTCTGTGATGTCAGACTTCTGCCCTGTGATGTCACAGCTGGCTCTGTGATGTCACAGAGACAGTCTATGATGCTGTAGCTGCTAGATGACCTCACATAAATCACTCTGTGATGTCATAGCCCACTCTGTGACCTAATGTTACCAGATGATAAATTGTCTCCACCAGGTGAGCTGACACCTGGAGCTTGTTCTCCAAAACCCCAGGCCTATGGAAACCACACAATGCCCATTGTGGGAGAAGGGGAACTGGAAGTTCACCAGCCTCAGTGTCCTGCCAACTCAGCCAGGCCCACAGGAACATTGGGGTCCACAACCACCAGGGACCACCAGAGAGACCCCCAGGGCAGAAGAACACATGGGTAAAGGGGAGGGGAAATATGTTATTGATTCTGGAGAAATGATTATCAGATGTGTGTTTAGTCCAGGACAATCAATGAATATGTGCGCAAAATACAGAAAATGAACAGAAACTTTCCTGCACTCAGCATGCTCAGCTTTGCGAGGATCTATCCCCCGTGCATCCGGCTGAATAAAAAATGCTGCTTCTTAATGCTGCATTGGTGTTAAATCTGTTTTACAAATTTTTTGGTAACACTCCACTCCCAAGGAAAGCTCTGTCTCCTGCTGCTCACAAACAGAGAAGGGCTGGTGGCAGATGTGGGGGTTGGAGGCTGCCTGGGGCACAGGGACCATGAAATAATCAAGTTTTCAATGATCTGTGAAAGAAGGAGGGGCAGCAACAAAACTTCCACACTGGAATGAGGAAGGGCAGACTTTGCCCTATTTAGGATGCTGATTTGGGGAGTACCGAATCAGGTGCTGATTTTTTTAGAGGAAACAGCCCTTAAAAACAAAGGGGTCGAGGGAGGATGGACACATTTCAAGAAAGTAATCTTAAGGGGGAAGGAGCAGCCTGTCCAAGTGGGAAAAGATGAGCTAGTGAGGAAAATGACTGTCCTGGCTGCCCATGGAGCTTTTGTGGGAACTCAGGGGAAAGAAGAGGGTGTATTAAGTTTGGACAGAAGGTCAGGCAACATAGAAAGTGTTTAAGGATGTTGTTAGGTCACGCAGAAAAAAAAAGGAAAATCTCAATTAGAGCATAACTTGGTCACTTCTGTGAAAAATAATAAAAAATGTGTCTATGAGTAAATCAATACCCAAATGTGGGATGAGGATAACCTCTACTCTTTATTGGAGGCAGTGGAAAATATAGGAACTAAAAATAAGGAAAAGGCCAACCTACTTAACAACTTGTTTTTCTCAATTTTCAATATATGGACAGTTTGTCCTCAGGACAAGAGTTCTCCTGAGCTGGCAGGTGGCCACAGGGAGCAGAACACCCCCCTGTATTCCAGGAGGGAGCACCTGGTGACCTGCTGAGCCACTCAGATGCTCACAAGTGTATGGGATGGGATGGGATCCATCCTAGGGGGATGAGAGAGCTGGTAGATGAGCTCCCCAAGCTGCTTCCCGTCATTTGCCATCAGTTCTGGCTCTCCAGGGAGATCCCAGAGCACTGAAGGTGCCAGTGTGAGCCCATCCCCAAGAAGAGCTGGCAGGAGGATCTGGGGAACTCCAGGCCTCTCAGCCTGACTTCGGTGCCTGGCAAGGTTATGGAACAGATCACCTTGAGAGCCACCATAGGGCACCCACAGGATGGCCGAGGGATCAGAGCCAGCCAGTGTGAATTTAAGAAGGGCAGGTCCTGCCTGAGCAACCTGATCTCCTTTTATAACCAGGCGATCAACCTGTGGATGTGGGAAAGGCTGTGGATATGTCCATCTGGACTTCAGCAGAGCCTTTGACACTGTCTCTGACAGCATTCCCTGGAAAAGCTGCAGCCCTCGGCTTGGGCAGGGTCCCTCCTGGCTGGGAGATGGAAGAGCTGGCTGGAGGCTGGGCCCAGAGAGGGGTGGGGATGGTGCTGCACCCAGCTGGTGTCCAGTCCCTGGTGCTGTCCCCCAGGGATCTGTGTTGGGCCCAGTCCTGTTTAGCATTTTCACTCTTGATCTGGGTGAGGGCATCGCGCCCATCACCACCAAATTTGCAGGTGACATCAAGCTGGGTGTGAGTGTGGATCTACTGGAGGGCAGGACAAGAAGACACAGCCTTCAGCTGCACCAGGGGAGGTTTAGGCTGGCAAGAGGAAGAAGTTCTTCACAGAAAGGGAGAGTGGGCATTGGAATGGGCACACCAAGGGGGAGGTGACAGAGTCACTGTCCCTCTCCAGTGGCACTCAGTGGCATGTCTGGGTGACAAGGCAGTATTAGGACATTGGTTGGACTTGATGATCCCAAAGGTCTTTTCCAGCCTATTTGATTCTGTCATTCTGTGATGCTTGGGACACTCTGGGGCCATTGTGACCCTGCAGGGCCTCGTGGAACTAAGAGGACAGTAGTGACACTGTGCAGCTCCATAGAACCAGGGCTCCATTGTGGTGCTCTGGGGCCAAATGGAACCAGGGATTCCCCGTGATACTTGGTCCTGGTGTAACCACAGAGGCCATTGTGACACTGCGGCGCCTTGTGTGACCGAGGGGGTTTCACCACTGTGACACTGCGAAACTAAGGAGAGCATTGGGAGAGTCCAGGGCCCAGTGGAACCAAGGGGCTCTTCTGACTCTGCGGGGCCTCATGGAGCCAAGGCAACATTGTGACACTGCAGGACCTTGTGTAACCAAGGGGCCACTGTGACACTCTGGGGCCTCAGGGAATCTGGAAGGCCGTTGTGACACTGTGTGGCCTTGTGGAAACAAGGAGCCCATTGTGACACTGAGGGGACTTGTGGAACCATCAAGAGTACTGTGACAGTGTGGGACCTCATGTGACCATGGGGCCTTTGTGACACCCTGGGGCCCCATGGAACCTAGGGGCCACTGTGACACTGAGGGGCCCCTTGGAACCAAGGACATCTTTGCAGATGTCACCAAGCTGGATGTGAGTGTTGATCTTCTGGAGGGTAGGAGGGCTCTTCACAGGGTCCTGGTCAGGCTGGATCCAGGACCCAAATCCAACAAGAAGAGGAGAGTTTGAGGATCTGTGGGATTTGGAGCGGAAGAACTGGCCCAGGGCATTGCCATGGCACAGGGGCAGGGAAAATGTATTGGCTGTGTGCAGCAGAGCAGTGAGAAAGGCACTGGCCCAGGCAGCTGCTGCCATGTGGGCACAAGCTCTGCTGCCCAGGAGGGTCCCGTAGTGCAGGGGTTTGCAGATGGACACGTAGCGGTCGTAGCACATGATGGTCAGGAGAGAAAACTCTGCTCCAATGAAGAACAGAAAGAAAAAGAGCTGAGCAGCACATCCTGTGTAGGAGATGGTGCTGGTGTCCCAGAGGGAATTGTGCAGGGCTTTGGGGACAGTGGTGCAGATGGAGCCCAGGTCGCTGAGGGCCAGGCTGTGCAGGAAGAAGAACATGGGCATGTGCAGGTGGTGGCCGCAGGCTATGGCGCTGATGATGAGGCTGTTGCCCAGGAGGGCAGCCAGGGAGACGCCCAGGAAGAGGCAGAAGTGCAGGAGCTGCAGCTGCCGTGTGTCTGCCAGTGCCAGCAGGAGGAAGTGGCCGATGGAGCTGCTGTTGGACATTTGCTGTGGCTACGCACATGGGGTTCTGTTAGAAGAGTAATCATGGAATAGTTGGGTTTGGTGAGGAATGTAAATATGCCAGCCCAGTTTGGGGGCACTTTCCCTCCACTGCCTGCCCAGGGCTCTGCTGCCTGGAGCTGTCCCTGCCAGCAGCTGCTTCCCTGTGCCCAAGGCTGGGCCCTGTCAGTGCTGCCAGAGCCCAGCCCAGCTCTGCCCTGCAGACCCCTCCCAGGTCAGGCACTGCCCAGTGGCAGCTCTGGCTCTGCAGGCTCTGATGGCAACATCAGAGCAACACTGAGGAGGCTGGAAAAGCCACACTGATGCTGCCTCTAAGGGGCCCTGTGCTCCTTTCTATAACTCCCTGGGTTTTTCAGATCTCAGTAAAAAAAATTATTTTTTTCAATATGAACGGAGAGATGCTTATCTCTGGGGAATTTTCGTTCCATACAACCCAGAGCAGTAGATTTATAAAGCAGGGTTTTCCCTTTTTTTGCAGCTCCTGCCTTGCTGTTCTCCCTGTATAATCTGAAATGTTCTGCAGTTAAATGTCATGCTGGGTGCAGTCCTGAAAATTGCAGCATCCTCACCACACAAGGAGAATGCTTCCAAGCCCTACCAGCCGCCTCCATACACCCACATCTTGTCCCCCAGCACTGGGAGCAGCTCCCCAGGCCGGCTGAGAGCTGTCC
This sequence comes from Chloebia gouldiae, assembly GCA_003676055.1. Classification (NCBI taxonomy): domain Eukaryota; kingdom Metazoa; phylum Chordata; class Aves; order Passeriformes; family Passeridae; genus Chloebia; species Chloebia gouldiae. The sequence goes on from QUSF01000264.1 coordinate 10,225, forward strand.
CTGGCAGGCAGCAGAATCCCTGGCCCAGCACAGCGCCCTGAGCTGCAGGACCCTGCTCTGCAGGACAGCCATGGGCACCCCTGGCTGCTCTGCATAAAAGAAAAGCAGAGAATGGACTCCCAGGGTCTGTGGGCATTGGGATGTTCCAGCTGTAGGACATCACTGCAGGAGCTGCAGCTGCATTGTCCTGCAGCCAGAGGTTCCTGTGCCAAGGGCTGGCAGTGATTCTGCCCCAGGCACTTCTCAGCCCCTTCCCAGCCCTGACTGATTGAAGCTCTCTGTGCCTCTGTGCTGTGCCCGGGCTGGCTGCAGGCAGTGCCCCAGCCCTGCTGGGCTGGGAGAAGAGCTGCTCACCAAGAGAAATGTGCTTTTGAAGCTCTACTTGGTTACCAGGATCACCCTCTGTGCCAGGAGCCCGGCCCAGCTCAGCAGCACAGACACAGCACAAGGACTTTAATGAGCCTCTGGGGCCTTGTGCTCAGGCCCTGAACATCAGGCCCTGAGAGGGAGCTGCAGAAAACTCTCCAGAACTCCAAGTCATAATCCAACTCCAATGTTTCTTGGCCTTTTAATGGGTCCCACTGAGGGACACAACTGAGAAAATATCCCCAGGCCCCAGGCAGAGCAGAGAACTGGAGGCACTGATGACAGGTGGGGACAAAGAGAAGCCAAGTCTTGGTGCCCTGGGGCACAGCAGGGTCTGTGCAACCAAGGGCTGTGAGGAGACACCTTGTCCTGAGGCCCTGGGGCCTCCTGGCACAGCCCCAGCCAGGCTGGGGACTGTCAGCCCCTGGTCCTGCCCTCAGCATCCCCCCCTAGCCCACATCCCAGTGGCCTCAAGGATCTGCTGGAAGGAGTCCCTGGGGAGCCTTGGTCAGGAATGGCCCTGGGGGCTCCTTCATGCTTCCAGGGACTGCAGGTTTTTCAAAGGACTTTGGTTTTTGCTTTTGCTTGGGAGTCTCAGAGAGCTTTGTGCAATCATGGCCTCCAATTATCTGTTTTAATTAGTCCCTGGAGAGGCTTTGTCAGGAACAACACTCAGTGGGCTCATTAATGCTTCAAGGTACTTCAGTTATTTTAAGGTACTTGGTGTTTCCCTTTTGATACAGACTCTGTGAGAGGTTTGTGCAATCATGGTCTCAATTATCTGCTTTAATGAGTCCCTTGAGAGCTTTGTACTGACACTCAGTGGGGCTCATTAATACTCTGAGATACTCAAGGTGTTAAAGGTACTTTGGGCTTTCCTTTCCACACTGTGTCACTGTGGTGTTTTTGTGCCATCCTGGCCTCCAGTTCTGTTGTCCAAGGACTCCATGAGGAGCCTGTGTTTGGGATGGACCTCAGGGGCACACATGAATGCCTTGAGACACTTTGGGTATTTTTCATTTGACTTTGACTCCTGGAAATGTTTGTGCCATCTCCTCTCAGGCCCTGAGGTTCCAGGGCTCAGCTCCAAATGCACCACAGTGTCATAAGGATCAAGCAAATTCTGGTAAACCATGGCTCTGCCTTGATTTCTCTCTGGTCTGGGGCTGTTCATCAGGAGGTTTCTTTAGTGGTTTTGGTTCATAATTTCGAGATTTCTTGGCAAGTGCATCAATTAGTGTGGTGGGTTCAGTGTTGGCTAATTACCAGTGCACTCTCTAGAATATACTTACTCATTTCCTGCTGTGAGGTAGGATTAGGAGAAAGGCAAAGTTGGCTCAAAACTTTAAAAGGGTATGAAGCAAAATTTATTAACAGTAACTAAGAAAAAGCAACAAGAATCAGAACAAAACTGTCAGAACACTTCCCCTCTCCTTACAACCTTTTCTTACTTACTGACCATGTAAGGAGACAAAACCTAAAATTGTCTGTCAGTTTTCCACCTCCAGAATAGTCCTTCTTCACTTAGTGAGAGACGTTTGCCTTGTTAATGTTATGGAGACTTTTCCACTAGAAGACAGTTGTGTCATGGCTTTACATTTCCACAAGTAACAGTTGCCTGGAAAATCTACAATTGTGAAGTCCCTCCCATTTTTTCACAGCCTTTCCCACAGCTGTGTTTATGGGCCATGTCAGCTTCTGGGGTATTAGTTTAAAAATGAGCTGTTTAAGAGCAAAAGTTCTCTTCATCTATTTCTGAAATCATCTTCATCTCTGGGAACAGAGGTCTTCTTCTTCTCCCTGAGGGCACAGGGTCTCATCACTCTGCTCTCTTTCTCTGTTCAAACTTCTCATGGGATCACAGCTACTTCAATATTTGCTTACTTTAGCATGGAGGCCTTTGCTGAAACAAATCATCTCCCCATACTTTTCAATGCCTTATAGGGAAAAAGAGAGTCTGATGTATCAATGACATCCTTCTCCATAGCTTTAGCAGAGGATTTCAGCCCCAAGATCAAGACATCTCCTCATCCCTCCCATCTGGGACTCAACTTCCTCTTCCCTGACCTTGTCTGTGTGCCTGCCCTGTGTCCTTTTCTCTCACTGGAGGGAGGATGGCAGCACTGGCAGAGTCAATATCTGCCCGGGGCTGCAGATGGTTCCGTGAGCCCGGCCGGGCTGTGTCCTTGCGGCTGGAGCTGTTTTACCATGGAGGTTTCTGCAGCGGCTGCGCTGGGGATGTGTCAGGCTGGGCCGCGCTGGGGCAGGACCAGGATCTCAGCAGCCAGGCCAGAGCCCAGCAGCAGCACGGCCGGGGCCGATGGCTTCTCCTCCCCCTGCCCGCTGTCTGCGGGTGAACCCCCAGGGCATCAGACCCTTGGCTGAGCTGGCCCAGCCCCGGACTGCTCCTGGGGCCCGGTGGATCCTGGCTGGGCCCGGGCTGGCGGTGGGGCAGGGCTCGGGAGCGGCCAGATGTCAGCACCCGCAGCCACGGCCTGGCCTCGGCTCTGCGGCCTTCCCTGCCCTGCCCAGCAGCCGATGGCGCCTGGTGGCTCCCTGGGAAGGGGCCCGGCCCCATGGCAGGAGCCGCCCGGCCGCCCTGGCCGAGACGGGGCTGGGCCGGCCTTGGCACCTCTTTGGGGCCAGAAGGGAAAGAGACCCAGCCAGGCTTTCTCATCTTTAACTTGTGTCTGCACAGAGCCGTCTGCAGTGTCCTTAGTGGTTTAACAGGTTGTCAATTCTTAAACCTTATTACTGATTGGGTTTTTGGGTTTTTTGTCAGACACAGAGGAAACTGCTAGCAGCTTCTCTCAGGACATCACTTCTGTGATGCCAAACCACCACAGCAGCACAGAGCACAGAACTCCTTTGTCCATATGAAGTGGTTATGTGTGCCCGAGGCCTCAAAACCCCTCATTGGGAGATCTCTGGGCCCTCTCCAAGGTGTTTTCAAATGAAAACATTCAGCTCAGAGTCTAAGAAAATCACCAGAGGACAGGGCCAGCCTGACTTGTCTGTCCTGACTACTTTATTCTGGGAGCAATCCTTGGACACACAGAATTTAGGAAGACAAATTCTAATTTTGGCCATGGGCCCTAGGCATGAAGACCAGTTCTTTCACAGGAAGGAAGGCACAGAGCGCCATTGTTTTAGGGGCAGATGAGAGGTGATCACCAGACGCCAAGGCCAGCCAGTGCTGGCAGGTTTTTTCTGAGACATACTCTTGCATATAGGAAATTTTTTAGGGAGGATACCAATTTTGGCAATGGGCATCTGAAAAGATGGACAGTTCTTTTCCACAGCAAGGAAAGCATGGAGCCCCAGTGCTCCAGGAGCTGATGAGAGGCAGCCCTTGACATTCCAAGATCAGCCAGACCTGTCAGGTTGCCCCTGGGAGTCCAAGCCAGCCAGACCTGGTCCATGTTCCCTCGCTTCCATGGGGCCCCACAGTGTCCCCCAATGGTCCCTCGCTTCCAGGAAGCCCTGAGGTGTCACAATGCCCCCTTGGTGACACCAGGCCCTGAAGGGTGAGAATGGTCTCCATGGTTCCATCAGGCCCCACAGAGTCATAATGGTCTCTGGGTCCATGAAGCCCCGCGGTGTCACCATGGCCTCTTGGTTTCATGGGCTCCAGTGGTGCCACCATGATCCCCTTGGTTCCATGAGGTGCCCACAGTGTCACAGTGATCTCCATGGGAAGGAAAGAACGGAGCCCCAGTGTGGCAGGGGCAGCCACCAGATGCCAAGGGCAGCCAGACTTGATGGTACTGGCAAATTTTGCCTGGGAGCAACCCCTAGATATAGGGAATTTTAGAGGTGGAATCCCAATTTTAGACATGGACACCTGGAGGAAAAGGACAGTTCTTTTCCATAGGAAGAAAAGTACAAGATCACCAGTGTTTCAGGGCCATATGAAAAGAGGCCACCAGAGGCCTAAGGCAGCCAGGTATTTTATCTCTTCTGGTATTTTTTGTCTGAAAGAAACCCTTGGATATAAGGAATTTTGGAGGTGTAACCCCAATTTCAGCTATTTCTGCATTTGTAAGAAGGACGGTTCTTTTCTATAGGAAGGAAAGCACAGAGCCCAATGTTTCAGCAGCAAAATCAGAGAGAGAAGACTCCTGAGAGGCTGAGACAGCCAGACCTGTTTGTCTTGGCAGCTTTCAGCACTGAGAAATCCTTGGATCTAGGAAATTCTGGAGAAGGATCTCCAACTTTGGCCATGGGCACCTGGGCAGGAAGAAGAGTTCTTTTCATTAGAAGGGAAAGCACAAAACCCCAGTGTTTCAAAGGCAGGTAAAAATCAGCTATTTGGAAACCAAGGCCAGCCAGACTTGTCTGTCCTGGAAGCTTTCATCTGGGAAAAAATCCTTAGATATAAGGAATCCTGGAGGTGGATTCCCAACTTTGGCCATGGGTGCCTGGAAGTGAAAGGTGCATGTTTCCCATAAGGAAGAAAAGCATACGTTCCCAGTGTTTCAAAGGCAGATGAAAGGTGGCCCCTGGGTGGCCAAGCCAGCCAGATCTGTCTGTCCTGGCAAATTTCATCTGGGAACAATCTTTGAATAGAAGCTAACTAAGAGGAGGAATCCAAATGTTGCCCATGGGCATCTGGAGGAGAAGGACAGTTCTTTCCACAGAAAGGAGAGCACAGAGCCCCAGTGCTCCAGGGGCTGACAATCAGCAGCCCTTGAAATGCCAAGGTCAGCTGGACCTGTCAGGTGGCCCCCAGGTGGCCCAGCCAGCCAGGCCTTGATGCCTTGAGAGGCCACTTAGAGCAGAGGCTGGACAGTGTTACGGGAATAAAGTGGGGATTTATTAAAAAGGCCTTCAAGGATTCACCTTGGGCAGTACAAGGGCCTGGCTGAGGATACACCCAGGACGGACGCCAGGTCACACATGTTCACACTTTTATAAGTTTTGGTTCATTTCCATATTGGGGTTAATTGTCCAATTACACCTTCAGGTTATGAAGTCCCTCCCTTCCAGTCTGCTCTCCTCAATTCGCTGTTGTTTTCACTTTTTGGGCCTGAAGTTGCAGCCGTGTCCTTGGTTCTTGGGCTGTAACAGGATTGTTTGTCTGATTACACTATGAAGAGAACTTGCTGACACTCTGTATGAAGTTCAGAGTTACAGACTGATGCAGTACAGAATCTGGAAAATACGGAAACTAAACCTTAAGTCATCAGCCTGTCCCATGTTCCCTTGGTTCCATGGGGACCTACAGTGTCACAATGGCTCCTCTGTGACACTCTGGGCTGCACAGGATCACCCTGGGCCCTTGGTTCCATCGGAGTTTCACAATGGTCTCCTCTGATTCCACGAGGTCCCCACAGTGTCACAAGTGACCCATGGTTCCATGAGGTTCCCCAGTGTCATCATGGTGTCCTTGGACCTGCATTGTCACAACTGACCCATGGCTCCATGAGGTTTCCCAGTGTCACTATGGTCGCTGCCAGAGGCTGGATGAGATCAATGTCCCCAGACACCTTGGGCTGAGCTGTCAATCAGTCACACAGCTGGGACAGCGCTAACCCAGCTCTGAATGCCCGAGCAATCAGAAGCCCCAGCTGGGGGGAGGCCCACGTAGGCCCAGGGACTTAAAACCAAGGAGCACAAGGTCAGCCCCTGGTATGGACTCTGCCTTCTCCTGGGGTTTGTGTCTCACCCACACTGGAACCCCAGGAACTGGGAGCCACATGTGTGTCTTTCTATGGAGCTTCTGTCTTCCTGTCTCTCTCTCTCTTTCCTCTCCTTCTAATGCTCTTTGTATGGAACATTTCTGGGTACCTGAACAACTTAAGTGTTTAAGGCTTTCCAGGCTAAATGGGCTGAGTGAATGAAGTTACTGCTATGACAAGTGTTTTATGTTGGATTGGATTTGTATTGAATGCTTTTCAAAAGTTTCTTATTTTTGTGTGCTTTGCTAGTCCCTCCCAGCACATCCCAGTTAATCCCCAGCACAGCCCAGTGCAGCCCCAGTGCCACTCCAATCCCTCCAAGTACAGACCAGCTCATACTAGGTACAGCCCAGTAGAAACCAAGATCCCCTCCAGTCCTTCCCAGTACAGCCCAGTCCCTCCCAATACACCTGAGTTCATTCCCAGGCCCTCCCAGTTCCTCCCAGTGTCATCCACAGTATGCCCCAGTGTTGCCCAGTCTTCCCCACAATGTCCCTAGTTTGTCCCAGTATCCGCCAGTTTCACTCCCAATTTCACTCCTGGTATGTCCCAGTGTGTCCCAGTGTACCCCCACAGTCCATCGCAGTCCATCCAGATTCCCCCTCAGCATTCCCCATGTTCCCAGGCTGTCCCAGTCCTCCCCAGCATCACTCTCAGTATGTCCCAGTGTCTCCCACAGCATTCCCAGTGCTCCCCAGTATGTCCCAGTCCTCCCCAGTGTTTCCAAGGACAGTTTAATGTCTCAGGGTTGCCGTGGCAGCCAAACCCAGCAGTGGGGTCAGTGCAGAATCCATGGCCACAGCCCCTTGCAGTGGCCCAGTGCAGCTTGGGCTGATGATCCACCCTCACAACTGGCCCAGGGCCGGTCTGGAGTGGTTTTGGTGGCACCTTGGGCTGGCACACACCTGAGGAGTGTGTCTGTTTTCAGGGGGAAACTCAGGAGTTTTAGATTGCTTCAACAATAGAAAAAGGGAAGACCCCTCTTAGGCTAGGTGCAGCCAGATCTGCAAGCACAGCAGGTCCCAGGCGAGTGAGGACAGACAGGATGGGCTTGGGCAATGTGGAGCAAGGTTGTCCACGCTGGGCCAGAGCTCAAGGCACAGCTTCCCTGAGTAGGCCAGAGCACCTGAGGGGAGACCCTGGATCAATATCAATCACAGAATGGTGCAATCGCCTCTAATCTAAAGAGAAATGTAATAAAATACATCCTTTAAATTAGGAATGTGTGTTTCTTACACTTTGAAATCTTTCTCCACAGGTGGAATAGGAAAACTTTAATGACCCTCTCAGAGCTTTGATGTTGTTTACATCAGACTCAGCCCCTGAGAGTGTCTTCAAAAAACTTCTCAAGAACTTCAAGTTAAATATAAACTCCAAAGTTTCTTGAAGTTTTTATGGGTCCCACTTTTAATAAATAAAAAGATCTTTGTTCATCAAAATGAGCGTTGAAGGAGATAAGAATTTGAACTGAGTAGGGAATGTAACTAGCATAGAAGACTGTGTAACTAATTATATACAAGTTAACTTTTAAGCCAAGGATAATCTGCAAGGAAGATGAGGAGCCTTCATTCTTATGACCACCAAGGGCAGAGAAAAAAAAGACCCCCTAGCAACCAATTGCACTGGTGCAGAGTACATCGAGAGAAAATTCATCAGCCAGAAAAGAAAAAAAAAAGGTCAAAGGGGGAAGGTGCGTCATGGCAGAGTGGAGACTCTCCAGCCACCCAGCATTGTTCTTTTGCTTAATACCGCTTGCTTAATAAATCCTTGTTAATTGATTTATCTATATTTAGCCTCCCCAGCTGAATTTGTCCATAACAAATTTGGTGCCATGACTTGGATAAGGGCGATTGGGTGGGAATTCCTAATCAGGGAGGTGCCCCACTGCCTTTTCAGTGGCCCTGGTGCAGGCTTTTTCTTCCCAGACCCTTACCGACGAACCTAAATTTGGTATTAAGCAAAAGGGGTACTGGTAACCCCGTAATCTTTGTGCACGAAGCCCGGGCGAAGACACAGGACAGCGTGAGTATAAAAGTGGGGATCTGCTCGGTTGGGGTTGGGATCCCAGGACATAACCTATGAGACGTCCTTTTAAGACGAGGTGAGTGTGGACCTCTAAGTAGTGCGGTTTCCAGACCCTGAGAGGGGCTGGGCGACGAACAGGGTGCCACGAGTGTGTGTGTGCGTGAAGATGTCCTGCAAGATGGGACAGAGGAAAAGCAAGCCCTCTGATTCCATGGGGACGGGGACCCCGGTAAAGTTTCCCCAGATACCACCTGACAGTCCATTAGGTTTAATGATAAAATCTTGGGATTAATATCCTTCAAGAAAAGGGAAGGATAGGGCAAAAATTATACATTATTGTATGGAAGTATGGGGAGGGAAACAAATCTGTAGTGGTAATTTATTTTGGCCAGTGTTTGGAAGCTTCAAGGACTGGATTTGCCAGGCATTAAACATTTATGTAAACTCTAAAGAACCTTTTGACATGGAAGAGAGCAAGTATGCTGCTCTCTGGATAGTGGGGGAAACAAGAGCAAAACTTTTTGCCTTAAGCACCCAGGGAGGAAAAAAGAAAAATAAAAAGCCTGAGGAAGTTCCAACTGCACCCCCTCTACCATACATATCTCCCCCTCATCCACCCCCACCAGTACCACCTGTAGTCTACGCCGATGTAGATCAAGGGGGAGAGTTTGATAACCAAGAGGTAGAAATCCCAGAGCTGGTCCCTGAGGAAAATTGCTGCATTACTTGTAGCCTACCAAGGGGGGAAAGAGAAAGGGAAGGGCAAGCTCTATATCCATTAAGGGAAGTAGCTTTGGGAATGATCCCTAACTCCAATGCTGGTCAACAGGGAAAACCAGCCCAAATTCCTGGAATAGGTTATGTGGAGTTACCTCTCAATTCAGGAGATGTGAGGGAGTTCAAGAAAGAAATAGGACACCTATTGAAAGACCCCCTCGGAGTTGCAGAACGGGTGGATCAGTTTCTGGGGCCCAACATGTATACGTGGGATGAAATGCAGTCAATACTGGGGATTCTATTCACATCTGAGAACCAAGGGATGATCAGGATGGCCGGTATGAGGATTTGGGATAGAGATCATCAGGCAGGACCCCAAGCAGATACTAAGTGGCCTTTACAGCGTCCTAACTGGGATAAGCAGGATCCCCTGCAGAGGACACATATGTCAGACTTAAGAACAATTTTTATCCAAGGGATCAGAGAATCAGTCCCTAAGGGGCAGAATGTGAATAAAGATTTTTGTGAGAGTCAAAAGAAAGATGAGAACCCCATGGAATGGTTAGGACAGCTCTGGAGATCTTTTCAGTTGTACTCTGGAGTAAATCCTGCCAGTCCGGAAGGACAGATGTTGTTAAAGACCCAGTTCGTGGCCAGAGCCTGGCCTGACATTAGGAGGAAGTTGGAAAAGATTGAGGACTGGCATGGTAGATGCCTGAATGAGTTGTTGCGAGAAGCTCAGAAAGTGTATGTACGGAGAGAGGAGGAAGGACATAGGAAACAAGCGAGTGTAATGATGGCTCGTGTACGTGAAGGGCAGAAGGGAACGTCTGATCAGTTCCAGGGAAGTAAGCCGAGCGGCCAGAGGGTAGAAGGAGGGAGAAGAGAAAAGGAGAGTCGACAGGGAAGCTGCTTTTATAGAGGTAAGAGAGGGCATTTTCGGCAGGAATGCAGAAAAAGGTTAGCAGATGAAAAGCAATTCAAGGAAGATTGAGGGGTCAGGGGCTCTATTTGCTGGGGACCCAGGAAAGAACAGAGCCCCTGGGTAAAACTGAGAATTGGTCCCCAGCAGCAAGAATATGACTTCCTTGTGGACTCAGGAGCTGAGAGATCAACGGTTCAAACCCTTCCCTCAGGGTGTAAATTATAAGGGCGAACAATACAGGTAGTTGGGGTAAAAGGGGAACCCTTTAAAGTGCCTGTAATTAAAGACGTGATTTTTGAAACCAGCTCCAAAATAGGTATAGGGTCACTGCTATTAGTTCCAGAGGCTGACTATAACTTACTGGGACAAGATTTGATGATTGAATTAGGAATTGGAATCGACATAAATGACAAAAAGCTAAATATTAAATTATGTTTTTTCGGGTAGAGGACAAACAGAAAATTAATCCTGAAGTATGGTATACCCCAGAAACAGCAGGCCAATTGGACATAAAGCCCTTTGAAGTAATGTTAAGGAATCCTGAAGTCCCAGTTAGAGTTAAGCAAAACCCAGTTCCAAATGAAGGAAGGAAAGGGGTCAAACCTGAAACTGAGAGATTAAAAGCACAAGGGTTATTAGAACCCTGCATGTCCCCTTTTAATACTCTTATCCTTCCTGTTAAAAAACCCGATGGGAAATACCGTTTGGTACATGATTTACGAGAAATTAACAAAAGGACTGTAGAAAGATTCCCTGTAGTAGCTAACCCTTATACTTTATTAAGTCAGTTAGGCCCCAAAAATCAGTGGTATAGTGTTATAGATTTAAAGGATGCATTTTGGGCATGTCCCCTCAAAGAGAGTTGTAGGGTCTATTTTGCCTTTGAATGGGAAGACCCAGACCCCCACAGGAAAAAACAACTCTGTTGGACGGTACTCCCACAAGGGTTTACAGAGTCCCCAGGGAAAGGGATTAATTCAGGTGGATCTAATTGGGAAAGTAGTGAAAGCTTTGAGTTTGCCTGAAGGTATCGCTGTAGTTCATGTAAAAGGCCACTAGAGGGGGATATGTAACCAGATAAGAGGGAACAATGCCGCTGATCAAGAAGCAAAGAATGCGGCTCTTAGAGTGTTAAAAGAAACTGTAATTGCCAAAAGGGTTAGGGAAAACTGCCTCGATTGTGGAGCTGATTTAGAGAGCGAACCTTGTCACGACTGTTGGAAAGAATTTGGGATGTGTGGAATAAATTGTGCTTGCAAGAATCCCAACAAGAAGTATTGTATACTACATGGACCAATCCAGATATTGGTGTTCACCAAAAAGGAGCAGGAAAAACTAAGAGAAATGGGGATCGTAGAAAAGGGAAATAGAAAAGAATTACCAGATGGCCGTGAGGTACTCCTGAAATCAGTGGCTCGAAAAATCCTGGAAGCGATTCACACAAAAACACATTGGGGTACCCAGGCATTAATAGATCAATTTGCAATTAAATACACTTGTATGGGGATGCACACATTAGCTAAACAAATAACACAACAATGCCTAACCTGTCAATGGGTCAACAAGAGGCAATGGAGACAAAGGGAAATGGGGGGACGGGAATTGGCACATAGACTGTTTTCCCACATTCAGAACTATTTTACTGATTTGCCTAAAGTAGGAAGGTATAAACGCATATTGGTGATAATAGATCACTTGGCTCACTTTGTAGAGGCATTCCCTACCTCCAGGGCAACTACACAAACAGTAGTAAAAATACTATTGGAAGACATAATCCCCCGCTATGGACTAGTAGAAGAAATAGACTCAGACAGAGGGCCGCAATTCGCCTCCAAAACAATTAAAGAAGTAGTTACAGCTCTAGAAACAAAGTGGCAATATCACACTCCCTGGCATCCACAAAGCTCAGGTAAAGTGGAAAGGGTAAATGGGGAAATTAAGAAACAACTAACTAAATTGATGTATGAAACACAGTTATCTTGGGTAAAATGTTTACCTTTAGCCTTGTTAAATATACGAACTCGGCCCAGAACTGATATTGGAATTTCTCCATTTGAAATGCTTTATGGGATGCCTTATGACATGGATTCTCCTGTAGATAACCCTGAAATAAGTAATCAACAAATTAACCAATATGTCATGCAATTTATGAAGGCTCGGGAAGGGCTTAGAAGAGCTGGGTTACTAGTGCAACAACCTCATTTAGACCATATAAAACCAGGTGATAAGGTGTTAATAAAAACCTGGAAAGAAACCTCACTGATCCCAAACTGGGAAGGCCCCTATGTTGTTTTACTCCCTACGGAAACTGCAGTCAGAACTGCCGAGAAGGGATGGACACATGCGAGCTGAATAAAGGGACCGATTACTGCTGCTGCCGAAGACCCCTGGAGAATAACCAGCCAACCCAGGGACCTTAAGGTCACATTTAAACAGACTTAATGGACTCAGTAAAAATGGTACGAACCAGTTGGTATAATGAGATATTGGACTGTGGATATCCTATAACTAATGATTTTATAGTATATTGTACAAATAAGGATTGTGATTGTTACCCTTTTGTATGCTGTATTTGTAAAATTTGCCAGGAACGATGGTGGGTCCATAGTTATAGAGGCACTCCTCCTAGGGGTATTTGTAAAGGGTGTTATCAATTAGAAAGAGAACTGACAGAGTCAGTCCTAAGGATTGGAGAAGAGAACAGGATCCTACCAAAAGAATACCAAGAGTGGTGAGAGGTGTTTACTAAAGGGGTTTCCATTCCAATGAACCAATTCCCCTTGTTGTTCAAATTATAAAAGGGAATTGCCGGAAAACTTTACCTGGGATTCAGTGTAACTCACTACAAGTGAATGATAAAAACTGGGAATCATTTAAAAAGAGGCAACAAAAACAGAGTAAAGGTCTTCCTGAAAATATCCTTGCTGCCAAGAAAATGGTACGCCTCGTGGCTCGAAGCAACCGAGTCGGTGAGCGAGGCAGAGGGATAAGAAGCGGTGAAGGAAAGAGCCTTCAAACTGGGACAGTTCAAAGGTATTTCAAGAACTGCCTCAAGGATACTGATTTCCCAAGGGTAAAGGTGAGCCTGGAAATAACACATCAAAACAAACACTGGTAATGGGGAGATAATGATAATCAAATTCTGGGGCAGTTTGGACTCCACCCTTGCTGGCAAATTCTGTGCATATTAGTTATATGTTGTACCAGGCCTGTACAAGGGGACTATGCACATCAGCCATTTAATTGGACTCTGACCGAAACAGACCAAGGGAAAGTTGTTAAGCATAATGTCACCACCATAGCTCCCATTTTTTTTGTTACTAATGAGGACTTGGTAAACTCTATGTGGGGATGGAGTAAACCTGACTTCCATGCTACCTATTGATGTCCTAGTTCCAATCCTGGGAGGGGATATTGTAATTATCCTGGGGAATATCTGTGTGGGTATTGGGGCTGTGAAACCATAGCAACCGCCCAGGCTGTCACCCATCCAGATAAATTTTTAAAGGTCTCATGGTACCCTGAGGGATGCAAAGCTCCATGGTATGGCACTCAAGGAGAAATTCTGTATAAGGGGGATTGCAGGTCCCTGAAAATACAAGTGCTCAACCCCCTGGACCCAGGATGGCTGGTAGGAAAAACTTGGGGAGTAAGGTGTTGGGAAGCAGGTAGGGACCGTGGAGGGTATATTCAAATAAAAAAGGAAATCCTACCATATGATCCTCTACCCATAGGCCCTAACTGAGGAGGAGTTAACTGAGGAGGAGTTGCTGAGGAGGAGTTAACTGAGCGGTAGGGACTAGTGACACCACAGTGCCCGGAAACGGGGCCCTCATACTCCTGACCCCAGATCCCCAGCAAAGCACCCTTTGGAAACTTATGCAGGCAGCATACCAAGTCCTCAGTGTAACACAACCTAACATTACTGAACAATGCTGGCTGTGCTTTGATATTAAACCCCCTTTCTATGAGGTAATAGGGCTCAATGAAAAACCCAAGCAAGCTAATGGAAATAATCTTCCACAATGTAACTGGAAGGACCCCCAGACCCAGGGAATAACATTAGCAGCAGTAACTGGAGAGGGATGATGCATAGGGAGGGTCCTGTGGCAAAAGAAACATTTATGTAAGACAATCAGTAAGGCACAGCAGAAGGGTAACCTGGCAAAATGGTTGATTCTAGCCAAAACCACTAAATGGATATGCTCCAGAGGGGGGCTTACACCTTGTATTGCTCTTGACCTATTCAACAAAATTTCTGAGTTTTGCATACAAGTGTTAATAGTCCCTAAAATCATTTATCATTCTGAGGAATATGCGTTTAATGCTCAAGTCACTTTTGAACACCACTTATCAAAAAGGGAACCCTTCACAGCTTGAACAGTGGCTACCCTAATGATGTAGGTGGAACAGATGTTGGCACCGCGGTGGCATCATTAGTAAAGCTGAATCAAGAATTCAATTCATTGAGTATGGCTGTAGAGGAAGATTTAGCCTGCATTGAACAGTCGATCTCGGCCCTTGAAAAGTCTGTAAGATCCCTGTCAGAGGTAGTATTACAAAATCATAGAGGATTAAACTTAATATTTTTGCAACTAGGAAGATTATGTGCTGCTCTTAAGGAGGAATGCTGTGTATATGCAGACCACATGGGAATTGTGAGAAAAACAATGACTAAACTAAGGGAAGGCCTCCAACGGAGAAACAGGGAGAGAGAGGCACAGCAAAGCTGGTATGAGACTTGGTTCAATAGCTTCCCTTGGCTTACCACACTACTATCAATCCTTGCAGGTCCCGTGATATTGCTGGTACTAGGTTTGACTTTTGGACCTTGCATTTTTAATAAAATCATAGACATTGCAAAAGGAAGACTAGAGGCAGCTCATTTAATGTTTATTAGAGATAGGTACGAAGCATTGCCCAAGGATTCAGAAGTAGATGAAACCCTGGTCTTAAGCTACCAAGAGTTAAAGTGTTTTAATGAACAAATTGGGAAAGAGAAAAAGGAGGGATTGTAATAAATAAAAAGGTCTTTTTTCATCAAAACGAGTGTTGAAGGAGATAAGAATTTGAACTGAGTAGGGAATGCAGCTAGCATAGAACACTGTGCAACTAATTATATACAAGTTAACTTTTAAGCCAAGGACAATCTGCAAGGAAGATGAGGAGCCTTCATTCCTATGACCACCAAGGGCAGAGAAAAAAAAGACCCCCTAGCAACCAATTGCACTGGTGCAGAGTGCATCGAGAGAAAATACGTCAATCAGAAAAGAAAAAAAAAAAGGAAAAAAAAAAAAAAAGAAGGGGCTATAAAAACAAAAAGATCAAAGGGGGAAGGTGCGCCATGGCAGAGTGGAGACTCCCCAGCCGCCCAGCGCTGTTCTTTTTTTGATTATACCGCTTGCTTAATAAATTCTTGTTAATTGATTTATCTATATTTAGCCTCCCCAATTGAATTTGTCCATAACAATAAAGAGATTGATCAGCCTTCTGTGAATCATGGTGTCAATGCTAATTACTACCTGGTTGGGGGCCCGTGGTGATAACATAAACCTCTGGTGTTTGTGGATTAATTTTCCTGACAAGTTCTTCCCAAATTGTTCCAACGGGGATCACTCTTCCACAAAGCACAGTCCTTCCAGGACAGCCTGCTCCAGCTCGAGCCACCACAGGATCACAGGTGTGACCAGGAAAACTCCTCTGGGGTGGGCTCCTCTCTCCTGCAGGTCTGCAGGTCCCTGCCAGCAATCTGTTCCAGCACAGGCCTCCCACAGGCTCACATCCTCCTCTCAGGCATCCTCCTGCTGGGGCATGTGCTCCTGCAGGGCTGCAGGGCAATCTCAGCATCCCAGTGCCCTCCCTGTGCTGAGGGCTCGGCTGCCTCCCCAGGGCTGCCCCAGGGCTGCAGGGCAATCTAAGCATCCCTGTGCCTGGAGCACCTCATGCCCTCCTGCATGGACCTGGCTGTCTGCAGGGCTGCTCCTCTCACACATCCTCACTCCTTTCTGGACACAATTCCTTTGCTGCAATTACTTTTTGTCCTCCTTCAGTGAGTTTACATATTTACAGCAATAACAGAGGCATCAGCATCATCCCTGATGGGCTCCTCTCCTGGAGCCGGCTGGCATTTCCTCTGTGGACATGGGGGAGCTTCCAATAGCTTCTTAAAGAAACCATTACTTCACCTACCAAAACCCGGCCATGCAAACCAATTGACTTTCTTATCTATTTCCCACCTCCTCACTACACTAAGAATTTAATTATAGTGACAATAATCATCAATTTGTGACCAAGAGAGAAATTTCATATGTAAGTCTGCAGGCACTGCAGTTCACACTACAGACTAAATGAAGAAATGCCTCAAACCTACTCATCACAGAGACTAACTGCTGGCACATTTGTACATGTGCATTTATTCAATAAAACTCATTAATTAGTTTTAATGATTAGGCTGAATACTAATTTGACACCAAGATCCTCCTCCTTTTAAAAAGTATTACAATAAGCATTACATTTTTGATAAGGACACATGCCTTATCCACAGCCCACTGGAGCCACAGGTGGCACTGAATTTTAATGTTAAGAAGGATTGGAACATACTACATTCTTTATCATTATTTAAGTTGACGGCTCACCCTTATTGCTTATGTGACAGCCCTCAGGTATCCAACTGACACAACAGACTGTCTTTCCCAGGTTCAACACCTACACAAACTGAGAGATGGCCTCCCATCACATCTGCATAGGTAAGATGGGCAAAACGAGATAAAAATTTCCCTTTCAGCTATGAAATAAAGAGGAAAGCTGGCAGTCCTAACCCAGAGCTCTGCAGAAGGCTCTGTGGGGAGAGCACCTGACGTTATTGAAGCTGTGTGTTCAACCCAGAGCCCCGGAAAGATGGGATTGGCCTGGGTGCCTCAGCCTGTTTGGCGCTGGCTCTTGCACTGTTCTGGCCGTGCTGGTACAGCACTCACTGCTTGCCCAGCTTCCCTGCCATGTGTTGTACATGTTCCTGACCTCTAAATCCTGTGAGATCATTGCTGATGGAACAGGTAGGAGTCAAACTTTGAAAGAATCCTCTCCAGTTCCCGTTTGTTTGAACAGATGTACAACCTTGGCCATGCCTGGGAAGTGTTTCCTCACAGCCCACAGTGCAATCCAATCCCTGGAAGTTTGAAGGGAGCACTAGGAATTCCAACATCCATTAATGCAGCCAAGGAGTGAAATCCTTTCTTACCTGAAGAGGGTAGGAAAATATATTGATACCAATGAAGAAAGTAGCACTCCTTCCCAAAATGCTATGGGTTTGAGATTTAATGTTCAGTTTAGGAAGGTTTAGTCCCCATCACTGAAGTCCAGACATCATCACTAAATATGCTGAGGCTTCTCTGCTTCACCCTTCTTGCCAGCACTGGATGGCAGTTTCAGACTTCACTTGAAACAAACTCCTCTGTGTGCCTCCCCTCCTGCTGAAGGAAAGCTCCTGCCAAACTGTTCCTTCCCTGCTTTCCATTCACAGTGTCCACAGCCTCCTTCTGAAACATCCTCCCCTAAATTTTTGTCCCTTCAGAGGAGCACACACCCCTGGCTGTGTTTTGCACACTGGGTCTCTATTTCTTTGGTGTTTGCATTTCAGCCTGTAAGGGGAGCACACAGTGCAAGGAGAATGCCAGAGGCAAAAGATAACAGGAAGTCATCTGGTTGCAAACAAACAATTGTGGAAAGTTTATTCCTTTGCTTAAATCTATCTTATTAATGGAAGCCTAGTATTTATAATAATGAACACAGAGAGGATTTCAAATAATCAATACAGAAACTATTTCTAACAGTCAATACAGAGTATAACAAGCAATGCAGAGATTATAGCAATCAATACAGAGTATTTCCGACAATCACTACAGAGTATTTCTAACAATATAGGGTATATCTAACAATGAATACAAAGAGTATTTCTAACAATCAATAGAAAGAGTATTTCTAATAATCAATACAGAGTATAACAATCAATACAGAGATTACAGCAATCAATACAGAGTATTTCTAACAATCAATACAGAGATCATAGCAATCAATACAGTATATTTAACAATCATTACAGAGAAATAAGGACATTCTTAACCTAAGGAAATTAAGGAATTTCATGCACCAAGTTTGTCTTACAGGAATCAAGTAATTGAATAGGTAATTCAACAAATCTATCCACAAATGCTGGAAGATATCCTCCAGTTTTGTCCGTGGAGATGCAAATGGCCTGAGCAGCACAAAGGGCTTTGTCAGGAAGGCCACTCCTTTCCAGGCTTTCCCCAGGAGCCCCGGGTCAGTCTCTTCTTCTCTGTGCTCCCCTCTGGCTCATTCCTACACTGCCTCCAGATCATGAACATGGCAGGGACAACCAAGCAAACCACCGTGCATGTGTACCACTGGATCTTTCCCCCCAGTTCCCACAGAGGCCATGCCAGAGACTCCTGTCTGGCTTTCAGGTTTGCACCTTCTCCAAGTGCAGCTGGTGCTGCCAAAGGATCACCTCCCACTCTTCCATCCTCTGGACAATTTCTTTGTTATCCTCGGGAGAAATCGCATTCTTTCCAGGGGGCTGGTTGATGCTGACAATGGCCATCAGCACCAGGTATCTATGGAAGATTCCTTCAGCCATGGCTGGTCCTTCCCTGAAAGAGAAAGAAAGGAGGACAGAGCCAAGATCCAGACTATGTTGCCTCGGGAAGAGAAAGGAAAGAGCCTCGCCCCTGGCAGGAAAGCTCTGGCTAGCCCTGCAGAAAGGCTGGAGGCCAGAGGTGCTCCTCAGGGCCTCCTGCTGCTGCCAGTTCCAAATCCAGCTGCCCAAAGAGGCTCCATGAGCACGTGGTGAGGAGGAAGAGGAGGAAGGTACAAGACACAGGGGCACAAACCGGAACAGCCGGGTTTGAGGAGAGAGAAGCTCAGCATTGCAGATGACAGAAGAAACCAAGCCCAGTCCCCAAGCAGGAGGAGGAGAGGAAGGACCCCCCAAGCTGGCTGCAGGAGACCTTGCCCAGATGTTCCCAAATGGGCTGGGGGGAGGGAATACACGGCCCTGCTTTCTAGCTGCTCCCACCACTTCTGACCCTGCCACTGCCTTGAGACAAAGCCTGATGAAATCCTGCTCAGCGTGGGCAACTGGGCCCTTGAAGGGCTTAGTGTAAGGTCAAGGTTTCCTTTCCCTCCCAAAGCCTTTCCCTTGGCAGCCTTGGGCAGGGGAGTCATCCTCCCTCCCTCCTCCTTCCCACAGACCTGCTCTGAACCTCTGCATGGGCACTTTCCATTCTCTGTGTCCGTCCTCAAGTGCAGCACCAGTCTGGGTCAGTCCTGGCTCTGTCCTGAGCTCCCAGGAGCTCGCAGGCTGCAGATGGCAATGCTCAGCCCCACCAGGGCACTGCCCCTGCCAGCAGCACCCCCACAAGCAGCAGCAGCAGCAGCAGCGGCAGCAGCAGCAGCAGCGGCAGCAGCAGCTGCAGTTGCCTCTCAGCTGTTGGTGCCCCTGCACTGCTGCCCCTCCCGCTGGCACCAACACTCCCTCCTGGCCTTGGAGACAATCCTGAATCCATCCATGGGGCCACAGAGCCATGGAATCCCAGAGTTCCAGGTTCGTGGAATCCTAGAGACATTAAATCCTGGGAACCACAATCAGAGGAGGAGGAGGATGAGGAGGAGGAGGAGGATGATGAGGAGGAGCTAGAGGAGAAGGAGGTGGATGAGGAGGAGGATGAGGAGGAGGAGGATGAGGAGGAGAAGGATGAGGAGAAGGAGGAAAAGGAAAAGGACAAGAGGAGGACGAGGAGGAGGACGAGGAGAAGGAGGAGGACAAGGAGGAGGAGGAGGACGAGGAGGACGAGGAGGATGAGCAGGAGGAC
>QUSF01000264.1:29999-43190 GCA_003676055.1 Chloebia gouldiae
GAGGAGCAGGAGGAGTACAAGGAAGATGAGGAGGAGGTGGCGAATGAGGAGGTAGCGGAGGATGAGGAGGAGGATGAGGAGGATGAGGAAGACACGGAGGATGAGGGAGAGGGGGAGGCTGACCAGGAGTACGAGGAAGAGGAGGAGGATGAAGATGAGGAGGAGGAGGAGGAGAACAAGGAGGGGGCAGAAAAGGAGGAGAAGAAGGAGGAGGAGGTGGACAAGGATGAAGATGAGGAGGAGAAGAATGAGGAAGACTATGAGAACGTGGATGAAGGAGAGAAGGAGGGAGAGGATGAGGAGAAAGAGGAGAAGAGGAGGAGGAGGAGGAGCAGTAAGTGGAAGATGAGGATGAGGAGGAGAAGGAGGAGAAGAAGGACAAGGAAGACCAATAAGAGGAAGAGGATGAGGAGCAGGAGGAGGAGGAAGAGGATGAATACAGGTACAAGAAGGAGGAGGAGAAAGAGGAGGATGAGGATGAGGACAAGGAGGAGGAGGAGGAGAAGGAGGAGGAGGACAAGGATGGGGAAGAGCAGGAGGAGGAGAAACGAGGGGGAGGACAGGTATGAGGAGGACGAGGAGGAATAGGAGGAGGAGTAGGATGTTCAGGTGGAGGAGCAGGACGAAATGGACAAGGAGGAGGAGAAGGATGAGTAGGAGGAGGAGTAGGAACAAGAGGATGAAGAGGATGTCAAGGATGAGGAGGACGAGGAGGAGGATGTGGAGGAGGAGGAGAAGAAGGGGTTGTTAAAAGAGCCGTTGGAAAAATGAGGAGATGGGAACCTGTGCCCATGGAGAACCCATCTCCCAGATGTGCTCCATGCCCTTAACAATGGCCCCTGGGAAAATGGAAACCCCCTGGCTGTGCATAGCTGCTCCCAATGTGCAAATACAGCCATGGACAGTGAGACCGGGACTGCCTGGGAAATTGTTCTGGGTGTGATGGCCCTGGCAGGGCCAGCCCGGAGGCTACAGGGCTGGACCTTCATGCACTGGAATTAGTTAGGATAAATCAGGAGCAAATGAGAGTTAACAATACAGGAACAGGAATCCAGATTCCTCCAGAACACTTTGGTTTGATAACTGCTCTCTGGAGCTTGGCCTTGCAAAGTGCTCATGCCATGGGAGGAGGAACTGATGCAGATTATCAAGGAGAAATTGAAGTAATTCAGTTAAACAATTGGAACAAGATTGGATTATTCAAACCCATGACAGGGGAGCACAATTATTGATATAGTCAGTTTTTAAAACAATTGGGAAAAAAGGAGATCCACCTCAAATCACTGCTGTTGGTGGAGATAAAGGGTTTGGATCCAGCAGTGCTAATAATGGAGCCAGAGTGTGGGTCCAGAGGCCAAAAGGCCCTCCCAAGGCAGCTGAAGGAACAGCTCCTGGGAAGGAGAGCAGTGTTTGAATTCTGAAATCTGGGCAGGAGCGATGGGAATGTGTCCCTGCAGCCAAGTGCTCTGTGTGAGAACAAGTAGATATTACAGGAGATTGTTTTACACATCCTGGCAGACCAAATCTCCCTGTTTGCCCCAGTGAAAACTCGTGACCTGGACTCCATCCAGGATGGAGCCAGGGCCAGGCTCTTGTACTGCCCAAGGTGTATCCCTCAAAGGCCTTTTAATAAATACCTGCTTTATTCCTTTTACACTGTCCAGCTCTGTTCTAGGTGGCGTCTCAAGGTATCACCACCAAACCAAGGGAACATGGACCAGGTCTGGCTGGCTGGGCCTCCTGGGGACCACCTGACCACCTTGGAATGTTGAGGGCTGCTTCTCACCTGCCCTGAAGCACTGGGGCTCTGGGCTTTCCTTCCTGTGGGAGAGCATTCTCCTTCTCCTCCATGGGCCATGGCCAAAATTGGGATTCCACCTCCAAAACTCTGTATATCCAAGGATTGCTTCCAAGTGAAAGCTGCCAGGACAGACAGGTCTGAGTGCCCTTGGCCTCTTGGGAGCTTCTTTTCATCTGCTTTTGAAACACTGGGGCTTGGTGCTTTCCTTCCAATGAAAAGAATTGTCCTTCTTCTGAAGGTGTCTGTGGTCAAAATTAAGATTCCCTCTCCCCAGTTTCCTTATATCCAAGGATTCCTTCATGACAAAAGCTGCCAGGAAAAACAGGTCTTGTTGGCTGAGCCTCTGTGGAGCCACCTCTTTCCTCTTCTGCCTTTGAAACACTTGGGCTCTGTGTTTTCCTTCCTATGGAAGAGAACTGTCCTCCTTATCTATGCAGAAATGGCTGAAACTGGAGTACCACCTCCCAGATTTCATATATACAAGGTTTGCTTTCAGACAAAAGCTACCAGGACAGAGAGGTCTGGCTGGCCTAGGCCTCTGGTGGCTGCCTTTCATCTGCCCCTAAAACTCCGGTGTCCTGAGCTTTTCTTCCTATGCAAAAGAACCATCATTTTCCTCCAGGTGTCCATGTCTGAAATTGGGATTCCATCTCTAAAATTCCTTGTATCCAAGGGTTTCTCCCAGGCAAAATCTGCCAGTACCATCAAGTCTGGCTGGCCTTGGCATCTGGTGGCTGCCCCTGCCACACTGGGGCTCGGTCCTTTTCTTCCCATGGAGAGCACTGTGACACTGTGGGCACCTCATGGAACCAAGGGGATCATGGTGGCACCACTGGAGCCCATGGAACTAAGGGGCCCTGGTGACACTGCTGGGCTTCATGGACCCAGAGACCATTATGACTCTGTGGGGCCTGATGGAACCATGGAGACCATTCCGACCCTTCAGGGCCTGGTCACCAAGGGGGCATTGTGACACCTCAGGGCTTCCTGGAAGCAAGGGACCATTGGGGGACACAGTGGGGCCCCATGGAAGTGAGGGAACATGGGACAGGTCTGGCTGGCTTGGACTCCCAGGGGCCACCTAACAGGTCTGGATGACCTTGGGATGTCAAGGGCTGCCTCTCATCAGCTCCTGGAGCACTGGGGCTCCATGCTCTCCTCTGTATGGAAAAGAACCATCTGCCTTTTCAGATGTCCATTGCCAAAACTCGTGCTCTGGCTAAAATATTTCCTATATTCAAGTCTATCTCTCAGAACAAAATCTGGAAGCTCTGGTTTGCCTTGTCCTCTGGAGGTCACCTCTCATCTGCCCCTAAAACAGTGGGGCTCTGTTCCTTCATTCCTATGGAAAAGAACTGGACTTCATATCCAGGGTCCATGGCCAAATTTAGAATTGGCCACTGAGCTATCTGCAGCCCCGGGCAGATATTGACTCTGCCAGTGCTGCCATCCTCCCTCCAGTGAGAGAAAAGGACACAGGGCAGGCACACAGAGGAGCAACATGAACACACCGAGGTCACAGAAGAGGAAGCTGAGTCCCAGATGGGAGGGATGAGGAGATGCCTTGATCTTGGGGCTGAAATCCTCTGCTAAAGCTATGGAGAAGGATGTCATTGATACATCAGACTCTCTTTTTCCCTATAAGGCACTGAAAAGTATGAGGAGATGACTTGTTCAGCAAAGGCCTCCATGCTAAAGTAAGCAAATCTTGCAGTGGCTGTGATCCCATGAGAAGTTTGAAACTGAAGGACAGAAGAGTGATGAGACCCTGTGCCCTCAGGGAGAGAAGAAGAAGATCTCTGTTCCCAGAGAGGAAGATGATTTCAGAAATAGATGAAGAGAACCTTTTCTCATAAACAGCTCATCTTTAAACTAATACCCCATAAGTTGACATGGCCCATAAACACAGCTGTGGGAAAAGCTGTGAAAAAATGGGAGGGACTTCACAATTGTAGATTTTCCAGGCAGCTGCTATTCGTGGAAATAACAAGCCATGAGATAACTGTTTTACTGAGGAGAAGTCTCCATAACATTAACAAGAGGAACTTCTGTCCCTAAGTGAACTGAAAAAAGACTATTCTAGAGGTGGTATTCTGACAGCAAATTTTAGGTTTTGTCTCTTTACATTGTCAGGTTCTATGGAGAGGGGAAGTATTCTGAAAGTTTTGTTCTGATTCTTATAACTCTCACATTTAGTTACTGTTAAAAAACTTTTCTTTATACCCTTTTAAAGTTCTGAGCCAACTTTACCTTTCTCTAAATCTTACCTCACAGCAGGAAATGAGTAAGTATATTCTAGTGAATGCATTTGTTATAAATGATGACATTAAGTAAATTTTGTGTCATTAAAATAATATAAATTTGTTTATATTCCACAAGCAAGCTTACGGGCAAAAATGCAGTGCTGGGTGGCCAGAGAAGCCTTAGCTTTCTCTATACGGCACGTGCGTCCCTTGTTTCAGTCCCTGTTTATATTGTTTTTCCCTCCTGTCAGCGTGGTTTCCCCAGGTTGTATTGCGCATGCTCCATTCGTAGGCAGGGCTTTCCCAGGTTGTAGTGCGCAGGATTCCTTTTGTCGCCAGGGGGTCTCTCCCTGCCTTATGGTGGTTTTTATGATTTGTGGTCTTCTTCATTTGCCCTTTGCCCGACCCCTCTCCGTCTGGCAGGTTTCCTGGAACTCAGGCTTTGTTATTCAAAACATCTCAAGTGCTCTTTTATCTAAGTACAGAACATCCTTTAACTACAGTTTTTTAACGAGTACTACGTCCTTGAAAACAGACTAAGCAAATTCTTATCTTTGAAAGCATACTAAACAACATCTCGATTTCTAGCGCCTGGTTCAGTGAACAGACTAAGCAATTATTTTTCACAATCCCCCCTTTGGTTTTTCTCAATTTGTTCACTGAACCGCTCTAATTCTTGCTGGCTAAGGATTAATGTTTCATCTACTTCTTCTACTGGTTCATATTTTGCCTTAACAAGCATTAAATGTGTTGCTTCTAAGCGTCTTCTTATTATTTCAATAAGTTTATTAAATATGCATGGCCCAAAAGTTAAACTCAGAATTATTACAATTGAAGGTCCAGCAACTGTGGATAATCTTCAGCCAAGGTGAGTGATTAAACCATGATTCATACCAGCTTTGTTGTGCTTCTCGCTCACGTTTTCTTTGTTCTAATCTTTTTCTTAATTTTGCCATAGTATCAATAATTATCCCAGTATGATCCGCATAAGCACAACACTCTTCTTTTAAAGCTACACATAGCCCCCCTTGCTGCAATAACAATAGGTCTAGTCCCTCCTGTTTTGTAAGACAACTTCAGATAGAGATCTCAATGATTTTACTAACCCATCTATTGCTTGTTCAATTTTATTCAAATCTTCATCTACTGAAATCCGGAGTGCATTAAACTCTTTTTGTTGATTAACTAGGGAGGCAACCCCAGTCCCGGCACCTATCCCACCGATTGTAAAGAGGGTTGCAATTGTTATTGCAGTAAGGGGTTCTCTTTTTATTAAATGATGTTCTGCCACAGTATGTTGTTCATACACATAATCACTTGTGTGATATGTTATTCTAGGTACTATGGTTACCTGGATACAATAATCGTTGCTCTGGTCAAACAACCTTAATGAAATGCATGGGGTGATTCCAAGTTTGTCACATACCCATTTGGTATTGGCAGCTGGCAGCAGCCAATCTGCAGGTTTACCTTTGGTATTTAAAACACTCATTACTCCACAAAGATGTAATTTTTGTATTGGGACCTTTCCTATACATCTCCCTTTACCCGTCGCTTGTGGCAAAGTGAGTCCTGTGGTCTTTTCTTTTCCCTCTTTCCAGAGGCATTGTCCTGGGTTCGTCCCATTCACTGCTTTTGGTTCCCAGGTGACCCCTATAGCTTCATAGAATGGTGGTGCCATGCTATAGCACAGCCAACAATCTTGGGTTAATTGTGGATTGGTTTTATTTAGGATCTTGTAACTGGCCTGCATCACTTTCCATAGTGCACTCCTTTCAGGTGCTTTGATAGGTGGCTGCAGGGTTTTTTCAGGGTTTATAGTGCTATTACTTGTAATGGCAGGAGTCGGTACCAAGTCAGCTCTCATGTTTACATTTGTTAGTACTTGGTTTGGCCCTATAGGCTCGGGATCATTTGGCATGATTTCCTTCTTGATAAATATTAATCCTCCTCGGTCTGTGCCAGGCTCCCAAAACCGGATTCCCCAAGTCTTTCCTGTCAGCCACCCTGTATCCTCGGGTTTCGTGATGTCGATATAAATGTAGTAGCAATCACTACTGCCCTTGACTGTCCCATCGTATCCATGTTTAGGCTTTCTACACCCATAAGGTCCCCAGCCAACTTGCAAGTATTTATCCTGATTGTTAACTACCCAATCTGAAGCGATTGTCTCGCAACCCCAATAAGCACAATAATAATGGTTGGGATAATTACATTAATTTTTCCTGGACTGGAGGCAGGGCACATATAAAATGCTTTTAATTCAGCTTGTCTTCTATCAATAGAAATGAGAGAGGATAAATGTGCCCTAAAACTCGGCTACCCTGGGGTAGTTTGTTCTTGGATGACTCTCTGATTTTCCCAATTTACTAAGGTCCACTTATAAGGCTCATGAGTTGTTATTTCAGCAGTGCAAAAAGGAATGCAGTAGAAAATCATAATTAATAAGGAGGTGGTGTGCAAAGCCTGGGGTGTTCCCTTGCAATTTATATTTTTCTTTTGTTCCCTTTTTCTCGTTATTTGGTTATTAACAGGGGAATCTTGAGTCCAGAGGTTATTTTTGGTTTTGCTACTCCCAGTTTTGAGGCAGTTCTGCCAGCATTGCTTGTACATTCCAGTTAGAGGACTCCCCCTTCCTCCACAGTTGTTTACCCTTCTGCCTTGCCTGTCGACTCGGGTGCTTCGAGCCACGGGGGGTACCAACTTCTTGGCAGCAAGGATATTCTTCAGGAGGGAATTTATGTCCTTTAGCAGTTTGCCTCATAAGATAAGGGAGCCAATTTTGGTCTTTTACCTCTAGTGCTTTACACCAGACTTCTTTTAAATATTTTCTACACTGACCCTTTATGATTTCTATTACAAATGGGTTCGGTTCATTCGGGTGGTAGCAGTAATAATTTGGTTCGACCCCCTTTGGAAAGATTTCCCACCACTCTTTAGATTCTAATTCAAGTTCTCCACTAGAAACTTTACAGGCCAGGATCCAATCTGTAATTTCTCGTTGTAATTTCCAGCAGGAATTACAGATTCCCCGTGGGGGAATCCCTCTACTGCAGTGGGCCCACCACCCTTCCTTGCACACCTTACAAATATAACATACAAAAGGATAACAATTACAATCCTGATTTATACATTTTACTCTGACATCTGTATTTCTAATTAGTCCATCATCTAAATAATGAAGGTTAGATGAATATTCAATTCGACAAGAGGTCATTAATTCTTCTGAAGTTTTACTTTCAGGTCTCCTGAAGGGCTAGTTACTTGCCACAGATTGTTGATGACAGGTCCCTTTATGCGGCTGGCATGCGTCCAACCTCTTTCTGCCATCCGGACTGCGGTTTCTGTAGTGAGCAACACAAGATAAGGGCCCTCCCAGCGTGGAGTTAGTGAGGATTCTTTCCATTATTTTATTAATACATAATCCCCTGGGTGTATTTTATGCATTTTTATGTCTAAGGGGAGGTCTCTGTACTATTATTCCTTTTTCCCACAGTTCATTACGGTACTTAATTAAGCTAGTAATATAAGTGGTTAATTTGTGATCCTTTAACCGAGGATGATCCTTTGGCTCTTCCAAATTATAAGGCATCCCATATAACATTTCAAAAGAAGAAATTCCCACGTCTGCTCTGGGCCTAGTTCTTATATATAATAAAGCTAGGGGTAAGCACTTAATCCATGTCAATTTTGTTTCTATCATCAATTTGGTTAATTGTCTCTTAAGTTCCCCATTCATTCTCTCTACTCTTCCAGAGCTTTGAGGATGCCACGGGGTATGATATTCCCATTTAACTCCTAGAGCATTAAAAACATCTTCTGTTATTTTTGATACAAAATGGGGCCCTCTATCTGAGTCTATTGTTTCTATTATTCCATATCTAGGAATAATTTCTTCCAATAATATTTTGACTACTGTTTGAGCAGTGGTCCTAGTAGTTGGATAGGCTTCTACAAAATGAGTGAGATGATCTACAATTACTAATAAATATTTATATCTCCCAACTCTAGGTAATTCAGTAAAGTCTATCTGTATTTTTGCAAATGTTCTATGGGTTAACTCCCTTCCCCCCATAGATTTTTTCTAAGGTGTTTATTATTTACCTTTTGGCAAATTAAACAGTCTTTTACTACCTGTTTAGCCAAATCATAAATGCCAATACTCATATAATTAGTAGCAAACTGGTCCACTAATGCCTGAGTTCCCCAGTGGGTCTGATCATGCAATCTCTGCAATATTTCCAGGGCTGTGCCTTTTGGTAAGACAGTTCTCCCATCTGGGAGCTTCCACTGCCCTTTCAGGTTCCTCCTTAATTCCCATTTTGTGCAACTTTTCCTTCTCCTGTATGGTGAAACTATATACTTGCCACTTTCCTTGTGGGGGCCTTTCTGATTTAATATTCTCATGGCCTCCCTCCTTTTCTTTCTGTGGTGTTAATGCAGCAGCCCTTCTAGCCTCCTGATCTGCTAAATTGTGTCCCCTGTTTCGAAAATCAAGTCCCTTTTGATGTCCTTTCAAATGCACCACAGCTATTCGTGCAGGGCCCCTTAAGGCATCTAAAACTTGAACGATGAGCTCCTGATGCACTAAATCCTTCCCCTGTTAATTTATAAGTCCCCTTTCTCCCCATATTTTCCCAAATGTATGTACTACCCCATAGGCATATTTGGAATCTGTATAAATTGTTCCAACTTTCTTTTTTAGTAACCTCAAGGCTCTGAGTACTGCATACAGTTCACAAGCCTGTGCAGACCAGGAGTTATTCAGTGGTCCCGATTCAATTACTTCTAAATTTCTTACCCCTATGATGGCATAACCTGATCTTCGCCTCCCTTCTATTACTCGAGAGGAACCATCTACAAATAACCGTTCCCCTTGCTCTAATTCTTCTTCTTCCAGATCTGGTCTGATCTTTGTTTGGCTTTCAATAGTTTGGAGACAATCATGAGCTAATTTTTCATCACAAGGTTTTCCATATAAAAATTGAGCAGGGTTTTGTGATGTAACCACCTCAAGTGACAGATTCGGTGAATCTATTAAAATACCTTCATATTTTAAAAGTCTGGAATCAGTAATCCACTTCTCTGCTTTTTGCTGTAGAATTCCTCTAATGTTATGAGGGGATAAAACCTTTAATTTTCCATTAAAAGTTATTTTGTGGGCTTCTTCCACTAAAAGGGCAGCAGCCACTATTGCTTGCAAGCAAGTTGGCCACCCCCCGCTTGCAGGGTCTAATAATTTAGAAAGGTATGCAACAGGTTTCTTTTTACCTCCCCACTCTTGTGTTAGTACTCCATAAGCAGTTCCTCCTTCTGTATTAACAAATAAATAAAATGATCTTTTTAAATCAGGTAGACTAAGTACAGGTGCATTTATTAAATCCTTCTGTAATTCCTTTAAATTTTTATCATCTGTGGAGCTCCATTTCATCAGGCCGTCTTGACTTAATTTGTCATACAAAAATTTAACTTTATTACTATAATTCTCTATCCACTGTCTACAGTACCCAATTCATCCTAACAACTGGCGTATTTGTCGCTTATTTTTCGGGGGTGGGATCGAGATAATTCCTCTTACTCTTTCAGCATCTATTTTTTTTTCTCCTTCACTTAAGTAATGTCCGAAATATTTTACTTCCTTTTCAACAAACTGCAATTTAGATTTCAATACTTTCAATCCTTTTAGACTCAGAAAATTTAGCAATTTAATACTTTCTTTTTTTACAGTCTCTTCTTCTTTTCCTGCAATCAGCAAATCATCTACATATTGGATTAAGATTATTCCTTCATCTACTTTATATTCTTGAAGAATTTGTTCCAGACCCTGCCCAAATAAAAGCCTTTTGTGCATTTTGTCCCCTTGGGACCGCTCTCTTAATGCCTTGTATTATTATTTTCCGCAAATCATCCATATGGGTTCTATGTTGCGGATCCTGATTATTCCACTGGGGATTCTGCAGGGGCCATTTCATATCTGCCAGCGGTCCCTGCTGGTCTTCATCATCCCAGATTCTCATCCCCATTTCTCTTATCATTCTCCTCTCTTCTGCTGTGAATAAAATTCCCAAAATGGATTGCAATTCCTCCCATGTATAAGTATTTGGCCCTAGAAATTGATCCAGTCTTTCTGCCACTCCCAGGGGATCTTCCAACAGGTGTCTCATTTCCTTCTTAAATTCCCTTATGTCCCCTGAATTCAATGGTATAGACACATACCCTACTCCCATTATTTGTGCCGGTTGACCAGCTTGCCCCACTTGTGGATTTGGTATCAGACCCACCCCATGGTCCCTAAGGGGAAACATTCCCAGCTCCTGACCTTTTTTCCTAGTCTGACTCCTTGTCACTATACGATTCTTTTCCTCTAACTCATTAGTCTCTGTTAACTCTCCCTCAGAATCCGGGGATAGGGGGGGAAAAGGGGCTGTGGGCACTTTGAAATCAGTAGGACCTGGTGGTAACTGAGGGTATATATTCTGATCGACAGGCGGTGGCGGTGGTGGTGGGATATATGGGGAAGGGATATATTGGGGTAATTCATCTTCCTTTTTATTTATCTTTTTCTTATCCCTAGAACTAATGGAAAACAACTTGGTCCTTGTTTCCCCTTTAATCCACAGGGAGGCATATTCACTTTCCTCTACATTGAAAGGCTCTTCAGAGTTTACATATATATTTAGAGCTTGACAAATCCAGTCTTCAAAAGACCCAAACACAGGCCAATATAGGTAATCTCCTCTAATTTGTTGCCCTCCCCAAATTTCCATGCAATAATGTATCATTTTAGCTTTGTCCTTTCCCTCTCTAGTATTGGGGCTCTAAGATCACAGAGGTTTCTTGTTCCTGACATCGCTCGTTTTGGAGAAATCCTGCAAAAACTGGAAATGTTGAGGCCAGGACGCCACTTTGCGCCAGGGAGAGTGGCCGGAATTTCATCCCATTTTCCATGGGAAAAAGAAGTCATTTCCCCAAACTCTGGGCATGTTCTTAGAGGGGAGGATTGGGGCTCTAAGGTCACACAGGCTTCTTGTTGCTGACATCGCTAGTTTTGGAGAAATCCTGCAAAAACTGGAAATGTTGTGGCCAGGACGCCACAGTGCGCCAGGGCGAGTGGTCAGACATGGAGCCCATTTTCCATGGGAAAAAGAAGTCATTCCCCCAAGCTCTGGCCATCTTCTTAGAGAGGAGCATTGGGGCTATACAATCACACAGTTTTCTTGTTGCTGACATCGCTAGTTTTGGAGAAATCCTGCAAAAACTGGAAATGTGGTGGCCAGGACGCCACTGTGCACCAGGGCGAGTGACCATATTTGGAGCCCATTTTTCATGGGAAAAAAGTCATTTGCCAAGCTCTGGGCATGTTCTTAGAAGGGAGGATTGGGGCTCTAGGATCACACAGGTTTCTTGTTGCTTACTTCGCTAGTTTTGAATAATTACTGTAAAAACTGGAAATGTTAAAGCCAGGAGACCTCTGTGCGCCAGTGCGAGTGACCAGACTTGGAGCCCATTTTCCATTGGAAAAAAGAAGTGATTTTCCCAATCTCTGGTCCTGTTCTTAGATGGGAGGACTGGGGCTCTAAGATCACACAGGTTTCTTGTTGCTGAAATCATTAGTTTTGGAGAAATCCTGCAAAAATTGGAAATGTTGAGGTCAGGACGCCACTCTGCGCCAGCTCGATTAGCCAGACATGGAGCCCATTTTCCATGGGAAAAAGAAGTAATTTCCCCAATCTCTGGCCATCATCTTAGAGAGGAGCATTGGGGCTCTACAATCACACAGTTTTCTTGTTGCTGACATCGCTAGTTTTGGAGAAATCCTGCAAAAACTGGAAATGTGGTGGCCAGGACGCCACTCTGCGTCAGGGTGAGTGTGCACATGTGG
Organism: Chloebia gouldiae; assembly: GCA_003676055.1. Lineage (NCBI taxonomy): Eukaryota > Metazoa > Chordata > Aves > Passeriformes > Passeridae > Chloebia > Chloebia gouldiae. Next base: position 41,926 of record QUSF01000264.1, read on the forward strand.
AGCCCATTTTCCATGGGAAAAAGAAGTCTTTTCCCCAAGCTCTGGGCATGTTTTTAAAGGGGAGGATTGGGGCTCTAAGATCACACAGACTTCTTGTTGCTGACATCACTAGTTTTGGAGAAATCCTGCAAAAACTGGAAATGCGGTGGCCACGACGCCACTCTGCGGCAGGGCGAGTGACCACACTTGGAGCCCATTTTACATGGGAAAAAGAAGTCTTTTCCCCAAGCTCTGGGCATGTTCTTAGAGGGGAGGATAGGGGCTCTAAATCACAAAGGTTTCTTGTTGCTCAAATCACTAGTTTTGGAGAAATCCTGCAAAAATTGGAAATATTGAGACAAGAACACCACTTTTTGTCAGGGCCAGTGTCCTCACATGGAGGCCATTTTCCATGGGGAAAAGAAGTTAATTCCCCAAGCTCTGGGCATGTTCTTAGAAAGGAGGATTGGGGCTCTAAGATCACAGAGGTTTCTTCTTGCTGACATCACTAGTTTTGGAGAAATCCTGCAAAAACTGGAAACGTTGAGGCCAGGATGACACTTGGCGCAAGGGCGAGTGGCCAGATATTCAGCCCATTTGCCATGAGAAAAAGAAGTCATTTCCACCATATCTGGTCCTGTTCTTAGAGGGGAGGATTGCGGATCTAAATGACACAGGTTTCTTGTTGCTGAAATCGCTAGTTTTGGAGAAATCCTGCGAAAACTGGAAATGTTGAGGTCAGGCCGCGACTCTCCGCCAGGGCGTGTGGCCGAACTTTGAGCGGATTTTCCATGAGATAAAGATGTAGTTCCCCGAACCTCTGGTCATGTTCTTAGAGGGGAGGATTGCGGATCTAAGGTCAAACATGTTTCTTTTTACTTACGTGTTTAGTCTTGGAGAAATCCTGCAAAAACTGGAAATGTTGCAGCCAGGACGCAACTGTGCGCCAGGGCAAGTGGCCAGATATTCAGCCCATTTTCCATGAGAAAAAGAAGTCATTTCCACAATATCTAGTCCTCTTCTTAGAGGGGAGGATTGGGGCTCTAAGATCACACAGGTTTCTTGTTGCTGACAGCGCTAATTTTGGAGAAATCCTGGAAAAACTGGAAATGTTTAGGCCAGGACGCCACTGTGTGCCAAGGGGAGCGGCCACATTTGCAGCCAATTTTCCATGGGAAAAAGAAGTCTTTTCCCCAAGCTCTAGTCATGTTCTTAGAGGGGAGGATTGGGGCTCTAAGTTCACACAGGCTTCTTGTTGCTGACATTGCTAGTTTTGGAGAACTCCT
>QUSF01000264.1:44450-57446 GCA_003676055.1 Chloebia gouldiae
GAGAAATCCTGCAAAAACTGGAAATGTTGAGACAAGAACACCACTTTGCGTCAGGGCGAGTGTCCTCACTTTTAGGCCATTTTCCATGGGAAAAAGAAGTCATTTCCCCAAGCTATGGCCATGTTCTTAGAGGGCAGGATTGCGGTTCTAAATCACACAGTTTTCTGGTTGATGACAGCGCTAGTTTGGGAGAAATCCTGCAAAAACTTGAAATGTTGAGGCCAGGATGCCACTTGTCGCCAGGGCGGGTGGCCACACTCGGAGCCCATGTTCCATGGGTAAAAGAAGTCATTTCCCGAAGCTCTGGTCATGTTCTTAGAGGGGAGGATTGGGGCTGTAAGATCACACAGGCTTCTTGTTGCTGACATCGCTAGTTTTGGAGAAATCCTGCAAAAACTGGAAATGTTGAGGCTAGGCTGCCACTGTGCGCCAAGGGGAGTGGCCAGATTTGGAGCCAATTTTCCATGGGAAAAAAAAGTCATTTCCCTAAGCACTGGGCATGTTCTTAAAGGGGAGGACTGGGGCTCTAAGATCACACAGATTTCTTGTTGATGACATTGCTAGTATTGAGGAATTACAGCATAAACTGGAAATGGTTTGTCCAGAAGGCCACTGTGCACAAAGGGGAGCAGCCACATTTGGAGCCAATTTTCCATGGGAAAAAGAAGTCATTTCCCCAAGCTCTGGGCATGGTCTTAGAGGGGATAATTGGGGCTCTAGGATCACACAGGTTTCTTGTTGCTGACATCTGTAGTTTTGGAGAAATCCTGAAATAACTGCAAATGTTGAGGCCAGAATACCACTGTGCGCCAGGGCGAGTGGTCACACTTGGACCCCATTTTCATGGGGAAAATGAAGTCATTTCCCCAACTTCTGGGCATGTTCTTAGAGGGGAGGATTGGGGCTCTAAGTTCACACAGGTCTCGTGTTTCTGACTTCTGTAGTTTTGGAGAAATCCCACAAAAACTGGAAATGTTGAGGCCAGGACGCCTCTGTTCACCAGGGCAAGTGGCCAAACTTGGAGCCCATGTTCCATGGGAAAAAGAAGTCATTTCCCCAAGCTCTGGGCATTTTCTTAGAGGGGAGGATTGGGGCTCTAAGATCACACAGGTTTCGTGTTTATGACATCACTAGTTTTGGAGAAATCCTGCAAAAATTGGAAATGTTGATGCCAGAACAGCACTTTGGCTCAGGGCGAGTGGCCAGACTTTCAGCCCATTTTCCATGGGAAAAAGAAGTCATTTCCCCAAGCTCTGTCATGCTTTTAGTGGGGAGGATTGCGGCTCTAAATCACACAGGTTTCTTATGTCTGACATCGCTCTTTTGGGAGAAATCCTTCAAAAACTGGAAATGTTGATGCCAGGACGCCACTGTGCGAATGGACGAGGGGCCACACCTGAAGCCCATGTTCCAAGGGAAAAAGAAGTTCATTCCCCAAGCTCTGGCCATGTTTCTTAGAGGGGAGGATTGGGGCTCTAAGATGACACAGGTTTCTTGTTGCTGACATCGCTAGTTTTGGAGAAATCCTGCAAAACTGGAAATGTTGTGGCCCGGACACCACTGTGCGCCAGGGCGCGTGGCTTTACCTGGAGCCCAATTACCATAGGAAAAAAAAAATCATTTTCTTAACCTCTGGGCATGTTCTTAGAGGGGAGGATTGGGGCTGTAATATCACACAGGTTTCTTGTTGCTGACATTGCTAGTTTTGAAGAATTACTGCAAAAACTGGAAATGTTGCGGCCAGAACACCACTTTGCGTCAGGGCAAGTGTCCTCACTTTGAGTCCATTTTCCATGGGAAAAAGAAGTCATTTCCCCAAGATCTGGGCACGTTCTTTGTGGTGATGCTTGGAGCTCTAAGATCACACAGGTTTCTTGTTGCTGACATCTGTAGTTTTGGAGACATCTTGCAAAACTGGAAATGTTGAGTCCACAAACCACTTGGCGCAAGAGCGAGTTGCCACACTTGGAGCCCATTTTCCATGAGAAAATAAAGGCATTTCCCCAAGCTCTTGGCATGTTCTTAGAGGTGAGGATTGGGGCTCTAAGATCACACAGGTTTCTTGTTGCTCACATCTGTAGTTTTGGAGAAATGCTCCAAAGACTGGAAATGTTGAGGCCAAAACAGCACTTTGGGTCAGGGCGAGTGGCCAGACATGGAGGCCATTTTCCATGGGAAAAAGAAGTCATTTCCCCAAGCTCTGGCCATGTTGTTATAGGGGAGGATTGCAGTTCTAAATCACACAGGTTTCTTGTTGCTGGCATCGCTAGTTTTGGAGAAATCCTGCAAAACCTGGAAATGTTGAGGCCCGGACACCACTGTGCACAAGGACGATTGGCCACACTTGGAGCCCACTTTCCATGGGAAAAGAAGTCATTTCCCCAAGCTCTGGGCATGTTCTTAGAGGGAAGGATTGGGGCTCTAAGATCACACTGATTTCTTGTTGCTGACATCGCTAGTTTTGGAGAAATTCTTCAAAAACTGGAAATGTTGAGGCCCGGACGCCTCTGTGCACCAGGGCGAGTGGCCACATTTGGAGCCCATGTTCCATGGGAAAAAGAAGTCATTTCCCCAAGCTCTGGGCATGTTCTTAGAGGGGATAATTGGGGCTCTAAGATCACACAGGTTTCTTGTTGCTGGCATCACTAGTTTTGGAGAAATCCTGCAACAACTGGAAATGTTATGGGGCCTCTGGCACTGAGTGGTCATCTGCCTTCCAACAATCTGTACAGCAAAGGATGTGTCCCTGACCCAAGCTGCCTCTACCTCAAACATGTGCTGCCCTGACATTCCCAAGCGCAGCCTGCCAACTGACATTAGGAACCTTGGCTAGCATGTTCTCTATTCGAGGGAAAAGCATCAGTCTTCATGTTCAGGGGTCTGCGGGCCTGAGTATCTGGCTGCCTGCAGAAATTCCGAACAGCGAATGATGTTCCCCTGACAAAACCTGCCCCCACCTCAAACTTGTTCTTCCCTCACAGTCCCAAGCGCACCCTGCAGACTGACATCACTAATCTGCATGGCCAGTTTTCTTTCCCTGGGAAAAGTTCTGCTGCTTATGTCCAGGCACCTGTGGCCCTTACCGGGTGGCCTCCTGCAAAAAGTCTGAACTGCGAAGGATGTGTCCCAGACCCAAGCTGCCCCCACCTCTAAAACGGTGCTGCTGTGACAGTCCCAAGTGCACCCTACAAACTGACATCAGGAACCTGGGCTAGCAAGTTCTCTTTCACAGGTTAAAGGGGGCTGTTTTACTTCAGGGGCCTGTGGCCTTAAGTGGCCCAACGCCTTCAAAAAAATCAGAACAGAGAGGGTTGCGTCCCAGACTAAAGCTGCCCTCACCTCAACCTTGTGCTATCCTCACAGTCCCATGAGCACCCTGCAAACTGACATCAGGAACCAGGTCTGGTGAATTTTCTTTCTTAGGAATATTGGCCGGTGTGTGTGTTCAAGGGCGTCTGGCACTGAGTGGCCAGCCACGTGCAAAAAATCCAGACACCGAAGTATGTGTCCCAGACCCAAGCTGTCTCTACATCAAATTTGTGCTGCCCTGACAGTTCCAAGTGCACCCTTGTTCTGGTTTGAAAGCAAAACCAGTGAGAGACTCCAAGTCAGAAATACAATTTATTGGGAAAAGGGGAAAAGGACAAAAATACATGCAACAATACAAAGGGAAAGACCGCCGACAAAGTCAGAACACAACCTGGCCAGCGTGCTGGCAGCAGTCCAAATTGGAGTAGCTGCAGTCCTCTTGGGATGGCAGATGTAGTCGCTGTGGCCTCTCGGAGAACCTGTGAAAAGGCTGACTCCTCTGTCTAGAAATCCCCAGTTTTATCCAGGTTGGAATGCCTAGCTCCTCCCCCCTGGGCAGAGCATCTCACAATGGGTCATTATGAGTCTCAAGGTGTGTCCTTAATCACCTGCTCCTGGACAGTGTTATCTCTGGGTCATGTGGTAAGGCATTGATGGGGCTATTAACAGCAGATAAGGAAAACTGCCCCAAGGCAACTCCTACTCAGATGGTAAATAGGAAAACGTTTTTTTTTTTAATCTTGGACAACCCTACAGAATGACATCAGGAACCATGGTAGCAAGGGAACATGTATGTATGCAACCATGTATTCCAGGGAAAAGGGCCAGTCTTTGTGTTCAGGGGCCTGTGGCCCTGAGTGTCTGGCCAATTGCAAAAGTTTGAATGGCAAACAATGTGTCCCAGAACCAAGTTGCCCCCACATTTAACTTCCGCTGATTGACAGTCACAAGCGCACCCTGCAAAATGACATCAGGAACCTGGGGGGGCCAGTTGTCTTTACCAGGGAAATGGGCCACACTTTGTGCTCAGGGGCCTGTGCCCCTGAGGTTGCAGCCACCTGCAAAAAATCCTAACACTGAAGGATGTGTCCCAGACCCAAGCTGCCCCTACCTCAAACATGTGCTACCCTGACAGTCCCAAGCACACCCTGCAAATTGACTTCTGGAGCCTAGTTTGGCCCATTTTCTTTTACAGTGAAAAAGGCCGCAGTTTTTGTTCAGGTGCCTGTGGCCGTGAGGTTGTGGCTGCCTGCAAAAGATTCGAATGGTGAAGGATGTGTCCCAGACTAAATCTGCCCCCACTTAAACTTGTCCTGCCCTGACAGTCACAAGCGCATCCTGCAAAATGACATCAGGAACCTGGGGTGGCGAGTTGTCTTTCCCAGGGAAAATATTCAGGGGCTTGTGGCCCTGAAGGGATGGCCACCTTCAAAAAATCCCAATGGCAAAGGATTTGTCCCAGACCCAAGCTGCCCCCACCTCAAACTTGTGTTGTCCTGCCAGTCCCAAACATACCCTGCAAACTGACATCAGGAACTTGGGGTGGCCAGTTTTCTTACCCTTGTGAAAAGGGCCATTGTTTGTGTTCTGGAGCTGGTGGCCATGAGGGGGTGGCCCCCTGCAAAAAATCCGAGCAGTGAAGGATGTGTCCCAGAAAAAAGCTGTCCCCATCGCAAACTTCTGCTGCCCTGACAGTGCCAGTTGCCCTCTACAAACTGACATCAGGATCCTGGGCTGACAAGTTTTCTTTCCCAGGGGAGAGGCACGGTGTTTGTGCTCAGGGGTCTGTGGCCCTGATGGTGCGGCTGGCTGCAAACAATCTGAACGGCAAAGGATGTGTCCCAGACCCAAGCTACCCCCACCTCAAATATGTGCTATCCTGACAGTCCCCAGTACACCCTGCAAACTAACATCAGGGACCTGGCGGGAGAATTTTGTTTCCAAGGGAAAGGATCTGTCTTTCAACTCAGATGCATACACACATCAGGATCCTGGGCAGGCGAGTTTTCTTTCCTTGAGAAAAGTACCAGTCTTTGTGTTGAGGGGCCTCTGGCCCGGAGTGGGTGGCTGGCCACCTGCAAAAAAATATGAACGGCGAAGGATGTGTCGTGGACAAAAGCTAAGCTGCCTCCACCTCAAACATCTGCTGCCCTGAGAGTCCCAAGTGAACCTTGCAAACAGACATCAGGAACCTGGGGTGGTGTGTTTTATTTCCCGGGTAAACTGGGCCCATCTTTCTTTTCAGGGACGTGTGGCTCTGAGTGGTTGGCCACCTGCAAAAAATCCAAATGATGAAGGATGTTTCCCAGACCCAAGCTACCCCCACCTTCAATATGTGCTGCCCTGACAGTCCGCAGCACACCCTGCAAACTAACATTAGGAACCTGACTGGAGAGATTTCTTTCCCAAGTAAAAGGATCTGTCTTTCTTCCCAGGGGCACGTGGCCCTGAGGGGGCCATAGAATTTAATAGGATTAAATTCTTCAGAGTGGTATCACTTGTTTAAAAATGGGATGGGGGAAAATTGGACTCAAAAGTGCAAATAGTTGAGTGCCGGGGGTTAAATAAAGTACCTTGCAGCATTGATGCAGTCTAACTTTCTAGGTGGTGAACTTTCAAAAGGTGGTTTGCGGCTTGGTCCGGAAATGGAACCCTGGAAGAATATTCTTGCTGCCGAGAGGATGGCTTACCTTGCGGTTGGTGGCAACCCAGTGGGCATAGGCAAAGGCAGAAGAATACACCTATGGGGAATCCTGATGGACCTGAGCCTAGCTGTGTGCAGGACAACTAGTCTGCACCTAGAAAATCTGCCCAGCACTGAGAAACAGAGTCCTGATAATGAGTGAGGGTGGTGCTTACAGATTGTTCTGGAGGGACAAGGAGAGACAGAAACTTTAGCATACCCAGCCCCAAAAGATTGCAACAGTGGTACGAGAAGCGGGTACTGTATCTTAAATGGCACTCAATATGGAATATGCGAATTGGATGGAAAAACAGTATGTTATATCCAAAGAGCGAAATCTAAGGATGGGCAGTCAGAGATACCCACCTATAAAAGGTATAAGAGGAACATGGAACAGATACCTGTTCCTACTTGTAATCAGCATTACCGCACAGTGTGGGTTGGGGGAAAATGAAATCAGTATTTGTGGCCTATTTTCAAGTTAACAAACTATGTTATGACAACACTCAGTTAGAGATGTTCATGACGAGCAGAAAAACCTACTGGCTGGGGGAAAATTCAAAATATTAAAATAGAGTAGCCCTCAGTAATAAGTCGGTTATACTTGACCTCCTGGGGGATGACGATGACAGGTTCTGTTAAGAATTCAATAAAACTTTATGTTTTTCAGGAAATAAAAAAAAAAGATTAGACCCGGAAAGCAAAATGAAACAGATGGCCCAAAAATTAGAAAGGCAAGAGTCAGAAATGAGAAAAAGGACGATGGAACAGGAGAGGTGAAAGACCTTGAGTGAACAATATGACCAACTGGAAAAACAGTACAGTGATTGGGGATTGCCTGCTCCAGATAGAAATTTATTCATACACCTGATACAGGAAATAGCAACCGAACTAGGATTGTCAAATTGTTGGATTTGTGGGGGGCTTAAGTCAGCTGAAAAATGGCCTTGGAAAGGTGAGAGTTTAACTCCAGAGCATCTTCTAAAGTGGGACAATGCTCAAATTTCAAAAACCATACAGAGACCTGAGGGATGTGTCTTAGATCAAAGGACAATTGGAACAATCTGTATTAGCAGAGAAGGAAAGGAATATACTGAGATAGTGGGATATACCCTGTGCATATCCACCCTAGCAGTAAACTCAGATAACAAAAGCAAGGTCTGGCAGCCAGAACCTCCTGCTGGGTATTGGATCCACGAGAAGGAAATAAACTGCAAATGGAGTGACAAAATTGAACTTTGTTGGAACAAAGGCTCTGGAGCCAACCCTTACCAATTCCTGGAAAATCTCAGGGGCTACTGGAATGAACCTGAGAACACAAAAATTAAATGGAAGGCCCTTAATGGGATATATAGTTATGTGGGGGAAAAGCATATGGAGAGCTACTCCAAAAGTGGAAGGGATTGTGCACTTTAGGAATTATCTGGCCCATTTTCTTCACATTACCCAGGTCTGAAAGTAATCTATTAGGAGCACCCCTGTATGAAACTTTAGATAGAACAGAGAGAAATAAAGAAAAAACTCCCTATTGCAGGTGGCAGCCAGACATGGAGTGAAGAAGAATGGCCTGCAGAGAGAACAATAGAATATTATGGCCCTTCCACATGGGCGCAAGATGGGAGTTGGGGATATAGGACCCCAATCTATCTATTAAACAGATTAATAAGGCTCTAGGCTGTAGTGGAGATCGTATCAAATCATACTCTGGACGCCCTTGAGCTACTATCCAGACAATACTCCCAAATGTGACCCTTTGTGTACCAAAATCAGATAGCTTTATATTATTTGTTAGCTGAAGAGGGGGGAGTCTGTGGGAAGTGTAATGAATCCGAGTGTTCTATAGAAATTTATGATTACGGGGAGACCATCAGAGGCCTTGCAGCAGGGATTAAGAATGTAGCACATGTCCCAGTCCAGAACCATCCTCCAGGCATCTTGGTCGGATCAGTTGTTTGACAGAACCTGGTGGAAGAAGGTAGTGTTTTTCATATGCTCAGTAGCCAGGGTTATATTTCTACCTTGCCTAATACCATGCTTTATTAGTGTTATAAATGAAAATTTGTCCAGCCAAATTAAAAATGAAAAACATAAAATATTTATTTTACAATCAAATTCTATCTAGCCAGCCACAAAGAAAGAACAGAGCCGAGCCCGGGGTTGGCGCTGGGTGTGCAACAGAGAGGTCAGCCTCAGCAGAGGTTTTCCTCTATGCCCACACACCTCAATCCTGGCACAAGCGGTTTTTATAGGGAAAATTCCACCTGAGGCCAAGATTTCGGCAGTCAGTCTTTTCTTCCATTCGGAGTCCATATGTTAATAAGATTTTCTTTCTTGGTGATGAGAAAGAACAATTCAGTGTCCGCAGTTGTTGAATCCCCTGATGACATTTACGGGAAGGCTGCATTCACATGTATCTGCCCGAGGATTTCCATGATATCCATCTTGGGTTGTTTACGCAGTGATCAGCCCCCGGGGTTCCCGTATCTCTTCAGACATGGCCCATCTCCTGGCTGGGTTCTAACATACAACAGGTCTCGCCTGCGAGGGTGGGGGAGGCTTCTAATACAAACGAGCATAACCTAACAAGTATCCAATATTACATATTTCATACAAGGAATGGCACGAATTATCTTTACTACACATAACATTAGGTTAATACATTCAGTGGTACAGAGTATGCAGATAGCAGCTATGCCTATAGACCCAGAACATGCCCCTGAAGGATTGAGTCAACTCTCTGAAATGTCTAAAATAATGAAATTAGGAGAAGGACAAGTGAACAGTAAGGCAGCAGAAGCCCTGGCTAAATTTGAAGAACGGATCAGGGAAGATGGGATTGGTTATAGAATACACCAGGGAGGACAGCAAGGAGAATGGAATGAAAGTGAAGAGTCCGAAGAGGGCTAAGGGAGTCCCCTTCTCCTCCTAGAAACACAAAAACTAGAATCTAGAAACTAGAATAGCTGTGCAGGTTTGGCAGAAAGTTCACAATTAGTTAGAAAATTGTGAAAAGAAGCATGAATTAATGTGCTTCTGTAGAAGGGGAGAGATTGTAATATATGGAATAATTTGTGCTTATGTAAAATATATATATGCAATAAATGGTGTTTGTATGAAAAATCCTTGAAGTTTTAAACCACAAGCCACAGGTGAGGAAAGGTTGTGAAACCACAGCTAGCAGCAAGCAGAAAGACTTCATTTACAAATGAAAAAGCATGTCTCTGTGCGGAGATGGGCCCTTTCCTGGACCATCCAGGAGACACCCAGCAATGAATACATGGGAGATATCTACAATCAAGATGGTCAGAGTTGTCAGGAACACACATCTCAATACCAGGTTCTCCTAATTCAAAATCAGCATTCATCGCTTCCCAGAAACTGCTTTGTCGAGCTCAGCATAGAGAAAAGGAGACCCCATTAACATGTGAAGCAAAGAGAAGAATAGGAGAACCTCTGCCTCAGGTGGAAAAAACTGTATAAAAACTGACTGGACAGAGACAGCATTCATGAACAGAGGGGATCTGATGCAGTAGAGGTTGGATCAGTGCTCACACAGCGCTGATCCCAGGCTTGGCACTGTCCTTTTGATTGTGGCTAAGACCGAATCTTGGTTGCAAAATAAAAATCTATTTTATTAATTATTGATTTTGCTTGATCATTTTTGTAATGAACAAAGGAGCCTTCCTGGTTCCCATGGCAATACTAGGACTACTGCTGGCTCTAGCTCAGTAGCTGAGTACTGATATTGAAATTTTAATTAGCTAATCACTCTGTTTGTTTTTTCTAAGCTACCTGGAGACCACCACCCCCCTTCCCCCTCCCCCCCCCGAACTGACATTCTAGGACTAAGATGCAAATAGGGGAACCCATGGGAGCATGTTTTGGTGGATAAAGACACCCCTAAATGGAGAACTAAACACAGTAGAGGGGGCTAGACAGGTGCCCTGGCTGAGGAAGATGGAAACACATCCCCTGATCAACGTTTGACCTGTCACCATCACCTCGGAAGACTAGAATGGAGTGGGTTGTGGGAAGCAGGAATGAAGAGGCAGATTTTCCTGGTGATACCACAAGGAAAAGAGAGAGGACAGCTACTGCTTGGGATTTCAGCAACAGACTGCACGCCTCCTCCCTCTTCAGCTACCTGGAAAACAACAGCTACGGGGCTACAACAGTGGGGGCAAGCTCCATGTCAAGTCCCCTGCCCACCTGATCTTTTTAATAAAGAGCTGAACATTAATAAAGGCATTAGCCCTGTTCATTTCATTTTTTACCTATAACAGAGAGAAGGGCTTACAGCCTATTACTGAGTCCTTGTTAAAGGCAGGTCTTTTAAAGCCATGCATGCCTCCATATAATACTCCTGTCCTACCAGTTAAGAAACTGTAGGAATGGACACCAGAAGGAAAGCAGAATTTTAAAGTGTTAGAAAAAAACAAAAGGCAGATTAACTGAAGCTCCTGCTCTAGCCCTTCCCGACAGGGAAAAAGAATTTGAATTATATGTGGATTTTAAACAGGACCATACTAAAAAGATTTTAGTATGGGAACACAGGAACATTGAAGCCTCTTGCTTATTTTTTTAAGATGTTTGACCCAGTGGCCTGGAGGATGGCCTCATTGCCTGCAGAATTGTGCAACCATGGTTTTAATTATAACTGAAGCCCAAAAACTGATGACAGGAACATGTTTTATTATGAAAGTCTCACATCAAATTAAAGCTTTGTGAAGAAAAAATCCTCACTTGGGCTTTTCCAGGGGTTCTGGCCATTTTCAGCTCAAGCCAACAGGAGTTTTGTCAGCCTCCTCCACAGTCCACAGCTGGAACTCTGCTTCCACCTTACCCTGGAGGGACAATATGTCTGAGCCACAGTTGAATGTGTTCCTTCACAGACCAGTCCGCAGACCACACATCCTGCCACAACTGCATGTTTTTCTTCCACTTCGACTTAACAGATGGCTCAGAGGTTTTTTTCTCCATTGGCTACAGAGTGTTACTTCATAGCCAGTGGAAACTGGCCTGGTAAGAGACTGTTTTGCAGACAAAGAACTGTAGTTTAATAAATTATAAAATGATAACACTAGGTTTCAAGTTTGGCTTAAGTCTGCAACAGCCTCACTTCATCTCCCTGTTTGGCCTTGTGCCTCTGTTCTGCTCAGAGTGAATTCCTGTCCCACTTTGGCTCTAAGCCCTTGCAACAAAATAATATTACTACAGTCTGTACTGCTAAAAGCAGACAAGGGATATTAGTGTTCTCTGCTCATTTCCAAGTGAGACTGCATCTGGATGTTGTGCCCCATTTTGGACCCCCAATACAAGACAGGTGTCAACTAAATAGTTTTTAGTGGCTGAGATAGTCAAGTCTGTAGTAGGTGCCACAGCAAGAGGGGTGAGAGACACATAGATGTTCAGCCCAGAGAAGAGAGGTCAAGAAGGAGGGCAGATGAAGCTAGACTCTTCTCAGAAATGGATAATGAAAGCACCTAAGGCAACAGACACAAAATGCTGCAAGTAAAAAACCCTGAGAATTGTGAGAAAAGTACAGCCAGGAAAAGGGTCCCAGAAGGGTGCTAAGAACCCATCCTTAGAGATAGTCAAAACCCACCCAAAAAATGTCTTGAGCAACCAAACCTACAGTGCATCCAGCCCTGCTTGGGCAGGAGATTGCAATACAACCTGCAGAAGTCCCTTGCTATGTAGAGGTTCCTGAATTATACTTGCCAGAAAAAATTGACATTGTTAATGCTTTCTTCAGTGCCTCAGTTCTTCATGGCTGAACCACAGGAAGTGCTTCATGTAGTAAAGCTGCTTAAATACACTATGAAAGGTTGATGTATAAGGAGAGTTTAAACATGCCCAGGAGATAGTAGGGGAAAAGGATTGCTTCCTAATAGGGAGGTTAATATTTGAAGAAGGGAGGAACAACCAGACACAGCATTACAAGCTTGGGGATGACAGCAGAAGTGGGAGCGAATCAGCAGTACTTGTGCTAGCATAATGTGTGGGGAATCACCACTAGCTCTGTTTTGGCATCAGGCCTTGCTGCATGCCCAGCTCAGCAGGTCTGATTACCAGAAAGTACCAAAGTATTCATAGAGTTCTAAGCCCCCAACAATGGGATGCTGCAACTCAAGTGCCAATAGTCTCACAAAGGTTGTCCAGTAGTCTCACATAGGTTGTCCCTGTGCCCACAACACAAGGTCCTGGGAAAAAATGCTCTTAGGCTCAGATTTTGAAATCTGCATTTCTAAGTAAGAGCATGGAAAATAAGCAAGTTTATTGGAAAGATTGTGAGGAAGCAGAACATGGAAGTCCTGTGATGTGACAGCCTCTGAAAAAATACACCAAGGCTCTCGGACAAGCATGCAAGCACTACATGTCTGTGTAGGGAGTGTCGTAGGGTGCTTGTATCCCCAGTCGTGTGCTCTGTTTATGTTTGATATTATGTTCTGTGCTTTCAGAACTGACTCTGAGAGTGAAGGTTTGTTTTGTCTTGTTATCAGCCAGCTCACCTCCCGCCATGGTCTGTTGTCTAGAAGAGGTTAGTGCTGGCTTTGCTTGCTTGCTTTTGCTTGCTTGCTTTGCTTGCTTGCTCTTGCTCCTGATTCTGCTTTTGCCTTTGCTTTTGCTTGTTAGTTTAGCTAAGCAGTCCAATTTTTACCCTGGACTGTTTTTTTTTCCTTTCCCTTTCCTGAATATCACTCCAACCTGCTCCAGACTCGGACCTGGGAAGGACAGAGAAACACCAAGAGCCTGCATTTTGTGATCTGCAGCAGCCATCCCCAGTGACAGAGAGCAATCCCCAGCGCCCAGACCCAGGCGATCATTCCCAAGAGAGACTTTCTGGATTTTTCATCTCTTCAGAGTAGTGAAAGAGTGTTTTTGTCATCTGGTATTGTTAATTTTTTGGTGCTGGGGAGTGTTTTGTTTGTTAAATAAACAGGTTTTTTCCCACTTCTCTCCGAGAAAATTCTTCCCAAACCAGGTGGTGGGGAGGGGCCATG
>QUSF01000264.1:57456-114134 GCA_003676055.1 Chloebia gouldiae
GGTGGTGGGGAGGGGCCATGGGGGTTTGTTTTCTGGGGGCTCCTTCCAGAGGTTTGCTCCCAAATTTGCCCTAAACTAGGACAGGGAGGTGCCTATCTCCAGGCTTTGTCTGTAACAGCTCAGGTGTGAAAAACCAGTGTAGATGACTGCTGAGCTGAAGAGTTTGATCTGATGGTCCTAGTGTCCCTTCTCAGAGAGCTGAACCCAAGACAAATGCTGTAATGCTCCCAAAAGGTAAATGACAGATTGCCTTGCTTCCAGCAGATAACACCATACCTAGAAAGTAATTGGCTGAAATCTTGTCATTATCCCAGACTTAGAGTGTAAGAATATAAAAAGGTAAAAGACTTTAGAAAGTGCAAAAAGGCCCCAGAAAGTAGACATAAAACTAAGAAAGGCTGGGAAATTTCAAAACCTTCTCATGGAAAGCTAGGAAGTTAAGAATCAAGTGAATACATTTATATTTATCATAAGGAACAAGAAAGAACAAGAACTTATTGATAGTTCAAGATGTGAAAAGTCCTAGGTATATGCTTTGCAAAGATAGAAAAAGTTTCAATATTAAATAATATATTATTGTGTATTGTTCGAGGTTCATAGAAGTCCTTTTCTTAATTTTAAACCCACATGGGTCCTTTCCTTATTTGTTTGAGTATAATGACTTTACACCTTTTCTTTTACACTGTTGGTTCAAAGAATATGTAGAAAAGGGCTTTGCATAAGTTGCCATCTTGTCTCTGATCTGGATTTGCATAGATGTTGTTATTCCCCTGTGTCTCTTGCTTTTTGTTTGTATGATACTAAATCCTAAGTCTGCAACCAGTAAGGGTCCCATCCCATTTGTGAGACATGCACCGATCTGGCAGACTAAAGGATCAGAACAGCTGTTTCCTGAAACTCTGATTCCTCCATGGAGAAGAGGGTCCTTTTTGTTGCAAGTTATCTCCTTGTCAGTCGAGAGATAATTGAAGCAGAAGATGAACCTCCAGTTGAAATTGCTTTCCCCAGTCAAGGAGTTAAAGTGAACATGTGTCTCCTGCTTGTCATGGTCAAGACCTTTTATCCAGCTGCAGGGGAAGCTCAGATACCCTCCAACCTTGTCAGCCAGCCTCAAAGGCAGAGCAGAAAGATGGAAGCAATGAACCCTGTGGGGTAGCAGGAAAGGGTCAAACCAGAGCAACAAGTGGGCAACATCTTGGGGGTTACAGCTGCCCATGTAGAGGCCTGGAGTGGGCACCTCACACCAAGGAAAGGAGAAGCAGATGTTCAGAGGAGGAAATTGAGTGTGTGGGCCAGGGCAGGGAGCAGGTCAGCCAGACTCTGGCCTCCCACTCATTTCCACCAGACCTTTTAACATAGATGTTGCTGGAAGTCTCTCCTGTTACTGGGTTGACATCATCAAGGATCACATTATCCATGTTCCAGATAATCACATGGAGCTCATAGCTGTGGAAATGACAGAGAGGTGAGACACATACCCTTGTCCCTGGTGCCTGGGAGGGCATATCAAGCCCTGAGCACAATGCCAGAGGAGCAGGACTTGAATCTTCCCAGCAGTGTGGTTCCCCCTGCTCCTCCCAACAAACACAGCCCAGCAGTCTCACAGCCAGGCATAAAACCCTTTCTACAACCCTACAAGACAAACACCCATAGTCAATACAGTAGCTTTTGCAAACCAAATCCCTGGTGCATGGGAAACCCACCCTGCTCTACTAAGCCACAGGAACACAGAAAATCTGAGGCAGGAAGGGATCTCCACAATCTCTGCAGTCTCTGCTCCAAGCTCTTGGTCTAGCTTCACAGTAGATTGGTTGCTCAGGGCGTTGTCTGCATTAGTTTCAAATATCACCAAGGGTAGACATTCCAGCACATCTGAGTCAATCTGTCCCTGTTCCAGGAGAGCTTCAGTCTCACTGAGAAAATGTTTTCTCTATACTCAGTTGGAGATTTCCTTGCTGTAATTAGTGTTCATTACCTCTTGTCCTTTTGGGTGCATGTCTGAGAATAATCTGGACCCTCCATCTTAAAAGAACCATGAGATCCTCAAGAACAGCAGATTTCCTTCTTCAAATGCATTTCTCCAGGCTCCCAAGGAAATCTGTCCACTAGCCAGACTAACCCTATGCAGGGCCTGACCCTGACCCTAAGCAGCCCTAACCCTAACCTCTCACTCATTAATCCCACCCCTTACCATTCCACTAACCCTCACCCCAAATGTTGATCCCAGCCCTAACCCCTCCGCTTTGTCTCCTTTCCCACAAGTCTCCACCCCTTACCATGCCACCAGGACTAGAACTCATAACTTTTGAGTTGGCAGACTGGTACCTAAACCACTACACTACCACAGGCCCCTGGCTAAAGCTTCCACTGCAGTTCTAAGACTCCTTCTGCAGTCCCACACAAAAGATAGCTACTTGGCCAGAAGGGGAATCTGCCAGCACACAAGATGGTGATTTAAGGTGGAAGTCATGTGATACAGAACAAATATGGGGTCCTTATCGGAAGTCATATGATACATGATAAAAGATGGTGGGCAAACACAGAAGTCATGTTAAACTGGACAAAATATGGTGGCTTCATCGGAAGTGGCTTCCAGCAGCATCCAAGATGGCAAGTGAGTGTGGAAGTTACATGACGCCACACCACAGATGGTGGCATCATGTGCATGTGCTTTGGAATAGGGACAAAACAGTGCTGTGCAGGGTTCTCGTTCCTCAGAAAGGTGTCTATTCGTCTACCTGAACCCAACCCCCACTCTGACACCAAACCTGCCATTTCAGCATGATTTTGACTATGCTTTCCAAAACAGCAGCACCTGTTCAGTCAGCAGCAGGTGTGCCACAGTGTTGGAGGGTCCTCAGAGACATGTCAGGGATGGAGCAGGCTTTGCCAGTGCCTGGTGTCACCGGTGCGTCTCCTGCTCGCCACTGACTCCATCACCCATTCCCCAACATGGGGAAATGCCACGGGCAATTGCTCTGAAAGCACAGGATCAGTGTTGGAATCAGGCAGCTGAAGAGATGGCTAAAGCGTAGGGTCTTTTCAGAGTACCTCACCAAAGATGACAACTTGGCCAGAAGTGGCTTCTGCCAGCACACTAGATGGCACGCAGGGGCAGAAGTCATGTGGTACAGGACAAAAGATGGTGGCTGTGGGAGAAGTCACATGATACAGGACAAAAGATAGGAGATAAGGGCAGTAGTCATGTGATACAGGAGAAAAGATGGCCACTAATGGAAATAGTTATGTGATATAGGACAAAAGATGGCTACTAAGGATGGAAGTCACGTGATACAGGACAAAGATGG
The DNA here is from genome assembly GCA_003676055.1 of Chloebia gouldiae. NCBI lineage: Eukaryota > Metazoa > Chordata > Aves > Passeriformes > Passeridae > Chloebia > Chloebia gouldiae. The sequence goes on from QUSF01000264.1 coordinate 60,765, forward strand.
CTGGTAAGGGCCAAAGTCACGTCATACCACAAGAAAGATGATGTGTACAGCATCTTGCGCACATGTTTTTGGGTAGGGACAAACAATGGTGCCGCAGTGGGTCCTCACTCCTCAGAAAGGTGTCATTTCAGCTGCCTGAATGCTAGTCCAATGCTGACACTGACCCAGTGCTTTCAATGTGATTTTCTGTGGAGTTTCCCACCATGGGTTGTAGTGACAGTGGCGTTGGGCGCAGGCAGGTGGTGTGCGGGCGGAGTCAGGCAATGGCGGGGACACCTGTGTCTCAGTCATACTGTGTCACTTCTGACTAAAAGCCCCAGCACCTCCCTGCACTTCTCTGTTCCTGCTCGGTCCAGGGAAATAGAGGAAAACACAAAAGCATCGAGGAAGAACAGTCAGAGTTGCCTGAACCATTGCCCTGCCCACAGGGCAGCAGCTGCCTGCATCAGGGAGCAGCCAGCAGGAGGAGGCAGCTGCTCTTTGCTAGAAGGTGAGAGGTGTGGGAGCCAGAGCTGTAGGCATGGTTCCCCAGGCAGGGAGAGGTGAGAATTGCAGCTTCCCACAGCTCTCAGTGACTGCCAGGTGAAGTCTGGACTCAGCCATGTGGGAGGTAGGGATGCTATTCATGTCCCCAGGAGCTGCTGAAATAACAACTTGCAGCAGTCTTGTGTGTCTCTGTGTGAAAACAGCTCTATGCTGCAGCCAAATTGAATTTATATCAGATTTATATCAAATATGGTGTTTCTATCTGTGGCAGTCTGTTCCTTGGGTGTGAAAGTCCTTGACATAGTAAACCTGCATAGTTTTTAAGAGTTCAAAGTGTCATTTCCTTAAAAGTCTTAATAAAATATTTAATAAATAGTATTTAATATTAAGTGGATTTGTTAGAGTAGCAGAAGTGTGGTGGGATAACAACATTCCTTGTGTCAGAATTAATTGGTCTTCCTTATTTTCCTTTTTTTTTTCTTTCTAGATTGTAGATAAAGGGGGAGAATTTTTGGCATAAAGAAGTGAAATTATGAGGAAAGCTCCACATTCCCATGTAAATGCTTTAAGGATGTCTAGCTTCTGAACTGCACCAATAATACCAGCTCCCATGGAAACCTTCCAAAGCTGGAAGGGATGGGGAAGAAAATTCCAAGAGTGATAGGAAGTGCTTTTTCTGGATAGTATTGAGGTTGGAATGACTTAAAAATATTCCTTGTCCCTCTTCTGTTGCCAGCCCAGGACTAAGTTGGTGTTCTCTGAGTGGCTTCAGTTCCCTGGATGTGGAGGGAGGTGGTCTGTGCTGGAGAGTGGGAGAAAGGTCCCTGCTGGTCACTGTGTCCTTGGTGGGCAGAGAGCTCTGATCTTGGCAAGATGTGCTTGTGAGAATTGAATCAATTCTGCCTCCTTTAAAACAAATGAGTTGTTTTAATGATTCATCAGCAAGGACCACTTTTAGCCAGCTTTAGTTAAGTTTATTTATCACAGATTCCTTTTTTTGATCCTGATATTGCCAAAACCTTAAGTTTGCTGAACTAACACTGAAAAGCTTCAATGAACCGATCCTGAGGAAACTGGAGATTGGATATCTGTGATCTTATGGCAGTGTTGGATTTACCCACTGATTTTGGTGCCAAAGGAAACTCCAAGTTAAGAATAATCAAAATGTGAATCAGTTCTCATGAAACTCAGCTTTCCAAAACTTTATTCAGGGAAAAAAAAAAAAAAAAGATGGGAATGCCCTTGGCAGAAAAGCACCTGTGAAGCAAAGCAGGCTTAAAATGCCTGTAAGCAAGAAATCCAAGAGAAATGGCTCCTGATATCCTGGGCTTGCCAGGCACGTTTTGTACTGGATTGCAAAGCAGTTTTCCCACCTCTGGGGTGTGGCACCTGCTTCCCACTGGAAAGGGAAAATATGGAGAGTGGCAAGTGGGAAGGCAGTTGCTGACATGTGTCCTTGGATTACAGGTCCTCCTGGCGGGTTTGCGCTGCTGGAAGTAGAAAGGAAATCAGTCTTGGGGTACCTGTGTGTTCACCTGCAGGACTTCGAAGAGATGCTGGACGTGAAACTTCAGGATGTTCTCTTTGCTGCAGTGAGAAGCAGTGGAAGCTGTTTGCTGTCTGCTTCTTTATCAGCTTCACCTCAATCCCCTGGGGTTTCAGGTAGTCCCACTTTGCCTTTGCTTTTCCAGCGGTCTTTAAAAGGGGGCCCTGAACTTTGCTGTAGCTCCCGTTTATAGGGAGGATCTGTTCTAGGAAATGTCTCATGGTCTGGACTGATGCCATTGCAGGGAGAGCAGAAAGTCCCACAGCTCCTGTGGCTCACTTGTCTAAGTTGCCTCCAGGCAGCAAGGATTGTTTCCAAATGTCATATCCTGGCTCTGTGACTTGGTGAGGTTGTGTTCCCCCAAAGCCCAGGTGCTGCTTCTTGGTTCTGTGTGCACTTCTTGTCTGTGTCTGCTGTGAGCAGCTTTGTGTTGCAGCTCATTGAAGTCCAGTTCAGTGGTTTCTATGCAAGAAACCTCTGTAGTGAGCAATCAAAAGGGAGGTGTGAAAGCTGGGATCCTTTTGCTTCTGCAGTGGGCTTAATTTGTTTTTCTCCTCTCTTTCAGAAAAGGAAAAACCATTTAAGTGGGCTCAGCGATGCCAGAAGCTTTGGTGGTTGAGCAGCCAAAGCCAAGAGGTTCTGACCCTGGGGGCCTCTGCTGAAGGGTGCCTGGTTCTGCCCTTTGTGAGGTGTCAGTCAGAGGGACACAGCGTACCTCTTTTCCTCTCTGCTGGGATTAACTGCCTAGGGAATGCCATTTCTGACAGCCAAGTCCTATCTGTGTCTGCTGGAAAAGGGCAGAGGTGAAGAGATGAACACCAGAGTTCTTTGGGGTGATGGAGTTTGGGTGTTTGCTGTGTTGAGGGGTGGGTTAGTGTGGCAGCAGCTCTCTGGCCACAGAGAGCAAGCACAGACTTTCCCAGGCATTTTCCCAGGAAAGGCTGTGAGAAGATCAGAGAAAAGAATGAGAAACAATTCTTATCTGTTACTACAGGACACATGAAAGCACAACATGAGCCACTGCTATTTCAAGGTAAAGAAGAAGAAGAAGGTTTATTCTCTGACTCCAACTTTTATACTTTTCCAAAGGCGGTAGCGGATTGGCCCCACATTGGGCCACCTCTCCGAAGACATTGGACAAACCACCAGTACATCAAGTGTCTCCACCCCCATGAAGGAATGCAAAACAATGAGTTGTTTACAGAAATTGTGTGGGAAAGTTATCTAACCAAATGTAAACTCAGAAGGCATTAGAAAATCTTAAGAATAAGGGCGACACTTATCTCCACTTGTTGCACCTGTTGTTGTGCACATGTGAAATGTGTTATGGAGATTTGTTTACCAAAGGGTGATTTCTTAATTAGACATGAATTGGATGGTGTTTGGATTGATTGACCAACTAGGTTAAAGCTCTATTGGACTGGCTGTAAGGGTTACTGAGTTTTTTAATTAGTATAATAGAGTATAAGATGATATAATAAAGCAATTGATCAGCCTTCTGCAATCATGGAGTCAATGCTAATTATTACCTGGCTGGGGGCCTGCAGCGACAGATTAGGTGTTAATTGGGCATCTAAGGACTAGTCTGGGAGTTTGGGAGCCCAGGGAGCCAAGCTCTCAGTGTATTTCCAGTTCTCCCAGGGGTGGCAACTGGTGCAGGGCTGGATGACAGCCTTTGGTTGGGCTAGGGGCAGGCACTGGCACTAGCAGAGCTGTAGGTGAGGTTTGGGAGGATTTGGGAGCAATGGAATGAAAATGAGGGATAGTATTGGGCAGAGCAGTCAACCTCTGCTTGTATCAGTGCAGCCATGCAGGACACTGGCTTTTGGGTAAAACTCCAGCTCTCCTGATGTTCAGGGATGCAAGGTCTGAGGGGCTGGATTTACCTGTGGCTTTCCAGGACAGCAGGAAAAAGGGGAAATATGGTGCCAGAGCTGTGTCCCATCAGTCTGTGTTTCCCTCTTTCCCCTTTTCATTTCCATTTTCTCCTCAGCGCAGGTGTCCTCTGCAGTCCAGGTAGGCCTGGTGACAACTCCCTGACTTCCTATCCCCCTGTGTCCCTTCATTGAACAAGGCTAGAATGGCAACACACATACTTGAAGTCTGGCTGCTTCCTTAAATCCTTAGACCAGTTAGGCCTGTCTCTGAACAGCTGAAATGAGCTTTCAGCCTAGAAACAAATAGAAGTGACAAACAAAGGGATTTGGATCTGGAAATAGGTGAGTTCCCCCTGCCCACTGCTACTGATGCAGAGACTGGAGTTTAGGACAGCTGGTCAGCCCTTCCCTGGACCACTTATCCTGCACTGGAATGTTGTGGCGTTCCTGAACTGGGCCTCAAACCAGGAGAAGATAAGCCCTGACCATTTGCTCTGACTCTGGCACACCTACGGCCCACCCACAGTGTGTTACCTGGAGCGTGTGCCTCAGCTGGTGTCACTTGAGTTTCACCAGCTGGCTCATCCTCTGGGCAATTCTCAGTGACCATCATATCAGTTCTGCCCTGAACATTATTTTGCCAGATCCAGAGATCTGGCCACATGGTGATTTCTGAACTTCAAAAAATTTAGAAAGTCAAAATTCAGAAAAAGTGCCAGGAGCACAGATGGCCCTCGGTATAGCACAGTCTTCAGTGTGTCACTGTCACTCCAGGCCCTTACAGTCTCTCCCCATCTTTCTTGTAGGCTTCCTTCAGGTATGGGAGGCCTTGCTCACTGGTGTTTTTGACCATTCTTTGTCAAGGAAATGAGTTGAGTTTCTTTGTCAAATCTAATGGGCTTTTATATTCAGGCTTCTCTGCTGTGGGATTCATAATCAGAGACTGGTATTTGCATCTGGATGCTTCCAGAAAGTGGATGTAATCCCTGGATGTATAAAGAAAATGCCTATTCATCACCTCCTAGGCAATGATAGCAATGAAAGTGAAGGTCAGGCTAGACTGCCATGGCAGCCTTTTCACCAGTTCACCAGTTGAGCTGGTGCCAGAGTAAGCCCAGTCTCTAAATTTCCCTTGCATGCCTCAAGGTGTGCACCATAAGATTTGTGCTTGTTTGAAGTGCAGAGCTGAGCTGGTCTCCTATGCAGTGAGTGTCAGGTGATGTTCTCTTTGCTGCACATTGGTGACAGGGAGTTCTAGAGTAATACAGACATGCTGGGTAGAGAAGGCATGAAAGAGTGCTTTCCTTTCAAATACAGAAACTGGTAAAAAAATGTAGTTTGTCTCTCACTGCCTGTGTTCCCTTCAACCCAGGGAGACTGAAACTGAATATATGATGGAGTTGCTGGATCCATCCTTGCTGCATGGAGAAGGTAGTCTATTTTTTTATTTTACTAGAACTGCGTGAAAGACTAGTGAGGAGGTGTTCTTCCTCAGAGGACAGTTGCTGTTCCCCTTGTTTGAATAGGAATCTATTAAGGGGAGACCTAATCAAAGTGATGTTGATAGTTGTCTTGGTTTGAAAAGACAGGTGTCTGCTAAGGAAGGTAGGACCCTCCTCTGAAATGGGAAAAAAATAAAAGTAGACCTCCTCCCTCTGAATTGTTATAAATTTGAAATTAAGGGGGGGTCTTACTCAGCCTCCCCTGCCACAGCTGGGCAGAGAGAGAAACTATTAACAAAGGCTTAATGAGTAGAGATGAGGACTGTGAAAAAACACTGCAAGGGCAAAACAGGCTTGGCTTAGAGGTACAAAGTGAATTGTTTGCTAACAAAATCAGAGGAAGATAATGAGAAGTAAAATAAGCTCTTAAAAACACCTTTTCTTTCCCCAACCCCTCCCTCCTTCCCACTGACAGGGCAATGAGACAGGGCATGGGGGTTTTGGTCAGTTTGTCACTTGAGATTTTCCTCCACTGCTCAGGGAGAGGAGTCTGTCCCATATGAGATGGTGGGGTCCCTCCCACAGGAGACAGTCCTCCCAAAACTGCTGCACCACAGGTCTCCCTTCCCACAGGGTGCAATCCTCCAAGGACAAGCTGCTCCAGCTTGGGAACAGGGGCCCTCTCTTTCCACCAGGTCTCCCACTGGATCACAGCCTCCTCCAGGCATCCACCTGCTCTGGCATGGGCACCTCTGCTACGGGCTGAGGGTGGATCTCTGCACTCCCCATGGATCTGTCTGGGTTGCAGGGGCACAGCTACTTCACCATGGTTATCACCATGGCCTGCAGAGGAATCTCGACTCCAACTCCTGGAGCACCTCCTCCCCCTTCTTCTCCACTGACCTTGGTATCTCCATGTTGTTTCCTTCACACGTTCTTATCTCCTCCTCTTCTCTAGCTGGAATTAAAACTTTGTTTTGATTTTCTTCTTAAATATGTTTTCTCAGAGGTCTCTAAAACTGGCCCAGCTTTGGCCAGCAACATGTCCATCTTCAGAAGCATTAGGGATTGGCTCTGATGGACGTGGTGGAAGCTTCTAGCAGTTTCTCAGCAGAAGCCACTTCTGTGGAAGCAGAAGGGGTTGTATCACTCTAATGCCTTCCATTACCTTGCTTACCCTTCCGCAAGCTGGAATTAAGAACCCCTTCTCTCCTGGCATTTCCTGGACTTGCCTTTCACTGCATGCTCCTCGTAGGACTCTGAACACCTTATGTACCTCCATGTTTTGGTTTGAAAAGACAGGAGTTTGTGAAGGAAGGTAAGAGTGTGTTGTGAAATGAAAAAGGTAAACTCTTTCCTTCTGAATTACTAGAATTTCAAAATTAAAAGGCTCTCAGGTAAAGATAAGGGAATGGGAATAACAGTTCTTTATTGGGGGGGTTGGGAACTAAATAAAAAAATGTAATTAGTGCAAACAAAACTACTGATAAAGTCAGAAACCTGACACCCCGAGGAGTCAGGGTGTTGGTAACAGTCCAGTTGAATGGTGGTTGCTCCTCCTGGAGTGGCAGATGAAATGCTGCTGAAGCAGTGATCCTGTAGGAGGGTGTCGTTTTCTCTGAAGGTCTGGTGATAGAATAGATGGGCCTGGTCTTCCTCTGGGGATCCAGAGGGGAAGAAGCTGCTCCTTTGGGAATCCAGTGAAGAAGTTGCCCTGATGTTTCAAAAAATGCTGATTTTATGCAGGTAAGGATGCTTGGCTCCTCCCTCTGGGTGGAGCATCTCACAATGGGATGATGTAACTTTAGTAGTCATGTAGTGAGTCATTTAATGGCCTATTAACAGAAAATATCTCCCCGGAGGGAGACATTGTTCTTGGAAGAGATAAGAAAACTGCCCAACTGGAGATACCTGCCCCACCTCTAACAGATGGCAAATAGAATACATGCTTATCTTATAAGCCAGGACACTCCAGTATTTCAGAAGCACTCGTGAGGCAGCCCAGGAGAGTTCATGTCCAGACAGACCTGCCTGTCCTGGCAGCTTTTGTCTGGCACCAGTGTTTATGTGTACTGAATTTTGGACAGGCCATCCTGATATCGCCCCGGGCTCCAGGACCAGAATGACAGGGTTTTTTTGCATATGAAGGAAAGCAGATAGCCCAAGTGTTTTAGGTGCAGATCAGAGATGGCCCAGGTGAGACCAAGGCCAGTCAGATCACTCTGTCCTGGCCACTTTTGTGTCCCAGCAATCCTTGAATGCACCTCTCACTTGCCTGGCCTTGCCTTGGCAACCCAACAGTTTCCTTGCCTTGCCCTGCTAACCCTCCCTAGCCTTGCACTCCCTTGCATACCCATGCCCCATCCTTGACCTGCCTACTATTTTCCTTGCCTAGCCCTTCCTCTTTCTGCCTGGCCTACCCATCACTGGGCTTACCTGTTTTTGCCTGGCCTACCCATCACTGGGCTTACCTTCCTATCCCCAGCCTTGCCTAGAGCTTCTGGGCCTTTTCTAACCTACTACTCCATTTGCTTTTCCCTCAGTGCTCTGGACATACCTACTTCTTCCTTATCTTGCCCACAATTGCCTACACTTTGTTTGCATTGCCTTGCCTGCATGGAAGGCAAACTGAAGAGTGGGAGGCAAGGCAAAGCAAAGCAAGGAAGTTGTAGGAAGGGTCAGGCAAGGCAGGCGTAGGCAAGGGAAGCAAAGCAAGGGTAGGCTAGGAAAAGCCAGGCAAGGTATTGTCTTGGTTTACAATGTAAGATAACTGACATTCAAGAACCATCTGGATGCAACTCTGCCACATGCTCTGGGATGACTCGTTGGAGTGAGGAGGTTTGACCAGATAACTTACTGTGGTCCTTTCCAACCTTACCCATTCTTGGATTCTGTATGTAAGCAAATTAAAATCGAACAGTCTGAGTTTAAACTTCTTTCAAGAAAGACCAAAAAAAGATAGGATAAATTAAGTACTTAGTGGCACGGGGATTTATAGGTTTCTTGAGGTCGTGATTGGATGCACTTGAGATGGCATTCCATGTTTGGACTCAGGTGTTTATTATATCTTATCAGTGAAACAGTTTCACAACCATGAGTTCAGCAGCTTTTCATTAGCAAGGCACAAAACTCTTGTTACAAGGTCTTTTAAAATGAAACTATCCAATCAAGAATGGATGCCAAGATTATTTTCCCTTTTAACACAATAACTGATCCCCCGAAAGCCGCAATGCGGACCTTTCTGTCCAATCACAAAACATCACCCAAACCCATGCAGAAGAAGGAAGAAGGTAAAGAACAACCTGTCTCCACCCTAAAACCTCCATCTTGCTTCATATTTATTTCTATATTCTAAAACCCTAAATTCTAAGTTTTCCACCCTATGATATTACACACTTCTAACCAACTACATACTCAGCAATCCCAGTACTATCAAGCAATTTTTAAAGTCTTCTCCACAGCCTCAGGTCAAATGTAGTGTTCTCTTGTGGGCCTGTGCCTTTCAGCACAGATAGTGTAAAATTCTCAGCATCAAGGATTCCAACAGGGATTAATTGAGGGTTAATGTTCACAGATACAGTCAAGAAATATCTGAGTATGTCTTGACCAATCTTCTCGTGCACAGTAGCAATTCCTAGGTTTCAGCCCTTCTGTCTAGTTCAACTGACCTGAAAGGTTGGCTTTTGAATTAGGAATACCATGACCATAACTTCCTGTAGCTCCAAACTAATTTTGCTTTCTGGTGGAAATATTGACATTTTAATGTATTTCTTGCATCTCATAAAAAAATATAGTAGATATTTAACTGGCTTGACACAAATCAGAGTAAAGTTGCTATATAATTTATTGTAAGCCCATGCATTGTTCAGGAACATTTCTGACAGTATGATGCCTTGTCGTGGTTTGACATGGAAGGGAATTTTCTCAGGAAGTTGGTAGTCAAACCAATCAGTGGTCGCATTTGGATATTGGCACCTGGAGTCACTGCTGAGGGGCTGGACATGCCTCTGAGAACACAGGGGGTTAAAAGCAAGAACTCCCAGGAGAACTGTCTCTTTGGTTCCAGTCATCGAACGGAGCAGACTCTCCCTTGCCCACCCTGTGGCTGGGTGGGGGATGGGAAGCCATGCGGCCTAGAGAGGTAGGCCACAGGGTGAAGGACAGGAACTGAGGCCCCCAACATAGAGGGAAAAAACCGAGAGCCTGAAGACACCTTGAAGTCTGCTGGCAGAGATGGGGGGGGGGGGGGGGGAAGGTGCTTAGTGTGGGAGATGGAGTCCTGGGCCGAGATTTCAGCCGCCCAGGGAGTCCAGGACTTTTAACCCCTTCTTGGGGAATGAAGGCTTTGTGAAATATTACTCCTCCTTGATTTGAAGGAAAGAGAGACATCCTGGGACATGAGATGTTAGGAAAAGAAGGTTGGGAGGAGATGATGGAGTGGCTTCTGGCTGGACTTTTCTTGTTAGCCATAGACTGAACCAATTTCTCCTCCAAGAGAGAGACTGCATTTTAGGGGATGCATGGTTAGCCAAGAGACCTGCTTCAGCAACTACCAGTACAAGAATAGAGTGAACAGAGAAAAGCTGAGGAGGGTGTGATGATGCCCTCTGTCTTCAGAGAAAAAGAAGATCTCTGTTCTTGGACCCTTGGCTCCAGGGAAAATGGGGCGACGGTGGTCCTAAAATGAGACACTGGACTGTTCCTGTTGGTCCTTGGCAAAGCATCCTTAAAAGAGTCCTATGAGCAGTCTGTCCATGCATGGTGGTGAGAGCACTGTGACATGGAGAGTGTCACACTGGCAGATTTTCTCCGGGCAGTGCCATGTATGACATGGAAGCACAAGAAGTGGCAATTGTGTTTATTGGGGGGTCTATGGTGCCATGGAGACTCCTCTCTCCCCTGATGGACTTAGTAGTGATTATATTGAAGGGTGATAACTTGATTAAGGGTCCAAGTTGGGTCTCACTTTAGTTTGTTGGAGTTGGGTGGGGGGAGGAGGAATATTTTGGAAGGTTTTAATTTTGGATTTAGTGTGTGGGTTTTTGTTTGGTTTTTTTTGTTTGTTTGTTTTTCCTTTTTTTGTCTTTTTATCATAGTAGTAGTTTAATAAAGTTTTTTGGGTTTTTTTTTCATTATTAAGCTTGGGCTTGCTCTGCTCTGTTCCAGATCACATCTCACAGTATTAATTTGGGAAGGTGCATTTTCATGGGGGAACTGGCATTTGCCACCATCAAACAATGACATGCCTCAGGCTCAGTATAGATTCTCAGAGTTATGAAGACCAACGCAAATCTTTTAATATACCATTGTATACTCCCTCATAAAAATAACAACAGAGATTTTGGCTAGTAAGAAAGAATAAAGCAAATCTTTTGATTGGTGGGATTTTTCTTGTGGCTTTTTTGTCTCTGAATTTTTCAATTATTCACAAGCTTTGCCCACAGGTCCTGAATTTTGAAAAGCACTATTGATTTTTCTTTGATGGATCTGATGGCTCTACAAATCATTAACCTTTTGTTAATCCTGTTTTGTGTAAGAACACAGGGTAATCAAAACCATATTCTAGTTATTTCTACCTCTCTGATTTTTGGGGAATGTTCTGTGCTGTTCTGTAGCAGTGACAATACTGAAATAGTGGCCCAAGGGCTAATTTTGTACACAATTTCAGAAGACATGAGAAGCTGAAAGAGAGAATATATTTAAATGCTCTTTGTTCACATTAGTCTGACAAACTGGATGTTAAGCATCTATGTGACCAACTCCAAGGTTTCAAAGTAGCGTTATAAAGATGGAAAGGCACTAAATGGTAAGAAAAAACATGGGAGAACAATTTTTTAGACAATCTATAAAAATAGTAAGCTGCTAGTAGGGATGTGTAAGGATCATAAAAGAATTAGGCCTACTGAGACTCTCCCCCTTATTTTAGAAACAACAACATCCTTCCTTTTTTCAAGCTATCCTTTTTACAGTACCTAAAACTTCCTGGGCTCTTTTCATAACATTCACTAAAGCTCCCCCTAGATCCTGTGGCTTTTGCTTTAGTCTATCTTCAAGTTAATTCAACAGTTGCAGGAGAGGTAGGTATTCTATCAGTCTTCATCTGCTGCTACAGAGTCTGTAATTTTATTGTCTCTTTGATGAATCTCTACAGCTTTAATTGATTTTTAAAATAGAAGTGATAAAAACAGGAAAAAAACCAAAAATGTATCACCCACTGCTTTTCTAGTAAAGCATATTATAACTAACTTTAAGCAGACAGCAGCAGTGCACATGGAATTAGTTCACACAGCAAAATCTGAGCTGGAGCTCACTTCTGCAATATGAACTGTATACCTGTTCTGGTTTGAAAGCAAAACCAGTGAGAGACTCCAAGTCAGAAATACAATTTATTGGGAAAAAGGGGAGAAGGACAAAAATACATGCAACAATACAAAGGGAAAGACCACCGACAAAGTCAGACTACAACCTGGCCAGCGTGCTGGCAGCAGTCCAAATTGGAGTAGCTGCAGTCCTCTTGGGATGGCAGATGTAGTCGCTGTGGGCTCTCGGAGAACCTGTGAAAAGGCTGACTCTTCTGTCTAGAAATCCCCAGTTTTATCCAGGTTGGAATGCCTAGCTCCTACCCCCTGGGCAGAGCATCTCACAATGGGTCATTATGAGTCACGAGGTGTGTCCTTAATCACCTGCTCCTGGACAATGTTATCTCTGGGTCATGTGGTAAGGCATTGATGGGGCTATTAACAGCAGATAAGGAAAAACTGCCCAAGGCAACTCCTACTCAGATGGTAAATAGGAAAACGTTTTTGTTTTTTTTTTTTTTTTTAATCTTGGACAATACCAAAGAGCAAGATGGGTTTCTGTTACTCAACCACAAGGAGATTGACTTAATGAAGGAGCCAATTTCTGTAGTGTGTGTTATGCAGGAAGTTAGGAGGCATATTTCTTTATTGCTGAGTATGGCTCTCACATAAAGGTGTATAAACAGTAAAGCCTGAAAAATCAATTATTTCGTCTCCTTTTAACAAATAAAACTGCTATAGTGCTTACAAATCTTACATGCTTCAGTCAGTGGGGGTCGGGGAAACTTAAATTCATGGCTTCTAGAGCCAGAAGTAATGAAAAATGATGGTTGAATCCAGTCAGCCTTTCCCTATTATCAGGCTGCTTGTTCTTGATCTTTGTCTTGTAGGTCTGCCATAATTCCCATTACACAGGGGTAAGACAGGAACTCTTATGAGGAAAAGCCTGTAGTGAAAAAAAGAGGGGGAGAAGGCATGTTAAAGAAAGTCTAAAATTAGTAACATGTGATAGTCTCTCCTTTTGTTTTTGAGAATAATTATATGGTAAATTGAAATTTGACTAGAACTCCTTGAAAGTATTTCTTACCTTCAGAACCAGATTTGCCTGATAATTGCCTTCATAGTCTTGTTGTAGTAAGGACCTACATGGTACAGCCAGTGAGAAGTCTACAAGACTGGAACAGATGGCATAGCATAGAGTAGGAACAGCATATATTATTAATAAACACCTTCTTCTTCAAGACTGAGATTGACTAAATGGGAGAATAACACAGAAGAAAATGTTGATTTCTTTTTAATTACATCACTAAGTTGCAGTGCTTACTTATAAAATACCAGCACAAGAAAGATGCGCTTTGCTTTGTGTATAATGAGAAGTAATCTTGGAACATCGCTTCTTCTTGGCCAAGTTATTAATTAGGAGGAACATTACAGCTTAGATTAAATTTACTAGTGTCAGAAAGCCTCGCAAATAAGAGAAATGCAGGGCTGGAAAAGATATTATTGCTTATGAGTTGAAGAGGCTTTCTGCAGATGTTTTTAGACTTGGAGGTGAGACTTGACTGCTGTAGCTGCCTGAGGTATAAATTTCTGTTCTTTTTTGGTGTGCCACTGAGTTTACTTACCCTCTTTCCTTCCAATCAGTTTTTTCTTTCATGTATTTATACCCTGGTCTGGCCCCATAGCAAAACTAATCTTGATATAGTCCCGTTTGGACTGTCAGCAAATACATACCTCTGTCATGATCTGTGAAGATTGGAGTATGGTCAAAATGCATCTGCTATAACCTACTAGATGTATGCTACATTTTGTTTGCTTCCTAGGATTGCCTGGGGTCTGGTAAAGACCTGAAGATGTAAAACTGTACATGAGGTTCTCCCATGTTTCTCCAAATTCTCATAAAGTAATGTAGAATTTAAATAAAATAATGAAAAAAATCTCACATGCAATGGTTTCTGGACCCCAGCTAGTCTGACTAAATTCTCTCTGGCTGATATAATTCCGAGCAGTATTGGTAAGCTTGTGCAATGTAGAATTTATACTTCATTTCAGGTGGATTTAACTTGGCTAGCTTTGAGACAGAACAAAACAACAACAAAAATTGCACACAATGGAAAGCAATGCTCAGTGTCAGCTTTCCCCAAGCATACTGCTTTTATTCACAAGGCCCTTGAGCCAAAAATCTGCCTTATTATTATTCCTTCCCCACAACATACTTGTCTGTGGACAATATGCTCAGTTCATTTAGGTCATGAGTACTGGCTGATGTACAAAGGAACATTCACTTAAAGGCCATATTATGGCCTTGAAAAAGGCCAGTGTGACAGGGTGTTGGCTGTTTTTATACAATAGATATACTTGTGGTACTGTTAAGGAGTATGGTGCTTATGATTCAGAGTACTGTTACTGTGCATCCTCAGAGAAAGCATTCTACTCACTCCTCTAAGTGTGTATTAGCAGCAATTGCTGAAGAATTACCTAGTAGATCACAGAGGAACTCAAGAAGTAAGCAGCTACTATCTACTTTCAAAATCTCACCAGGCACTTCTGTTTTTGAAGTGCCTGAAATTTCACTTGCAAAATAAAATAGTACAAAAGTGGGGAAATATTATTCCCTGTTTATGATTCTGCTAACATACCACATTGCTGGGCTGTTTGGAAAGGGATGTAGTTTCTCAATTGTTAGGAATAAAAAGTTGTCCATTTGTAAAAAGTTATAGAGTTAACAAGTTAGAACAATTGTTAATAGTTTTTACCTATTGTTAACAGTTGTATCTATTGGTAATAGTTTTATTCATTAATTACCTATTATTAATAGTTAAAAATCCCCCTTCATCGGGTCAGGTATCACCCCCTGCTGCTTCCTGGAAAATGTTACCCAGAACTGTGAGGAGTAAGCGACATCAGGGTCTGTATACAAATGTAGCCAAGCCCAGCAATGGAAACCCATAAAACACTGAGCCACCACATAATTAAACAAGCAAAGTAACTCCTAGGGGTAAGCAACTGAATCCAGTGTCTGCTGAGACCTTTTTAACCTCTCACTCTAACCTAAGAGATGCCAACTAGAAAGAGGAGCTCAGATGTCAACCCAAACTTCGAAATTTCCCGCCACTCCTGTGAAGATGGAAGCCCCAGCTGTGCCTGCGCTCTAGCAGACAAAGCTGCATACCTCCTCCTCCGTGCCACTCCTGGGAGCAGTGGCGGCATGCGTGAGACCCATCAGGCCGCCACCCAAGCTAATTTTTAAAAGGAATTAAAAAAGGAGCAAAATCTCCTGCCCTATTCTTTTCATCAATCATTTGTAATTTACTGTTGTATGCAGCTGCGCAAAAGGCTTTGTAAATCTGAAGTTAGAAAGTTTTCTTTACTGTATTTTCCTGAGCTGTCAGCACTCCCCTGAACTATTCCCATTGGATTTGACCTGTGGTGTGTTTAGGCTGGACACTGTCTCTATTGGTTTAACTTCTTGACCTACTCTACCTATAAAAACTGTATCCAGACCTCCGCCCGGGGTCATTTGTCCCTGCGGGCTTTGAGCAATACAATTTTCTCTGGACTGCAAACAAATGGCCTCTCTAGTCTCTTTGTCCTGGTCCTTGTAGCGTGCTCAGAGCGGCACTGCCCGTGTCACAGTGAACTAACTGCTACCTGGCAATCTCAGCAAAGACCCAGGGGCAGCGGCATTTGTTGCTCTCCCACCGGCCCCTGCCGGCGACTGCTAGCCGGCGCCTGGGGCCCCAGCGGGGGGCCACGTGGGAAAAAGAGCTCAAGTGGCGCCAAACATGGGGCTGACATGGCTGGTCCCTTTAAGAGCGCTACAGATAGCAAATGCACATGGATTTCAGGCTTTTTCAAATGATTTTTCCACCTTCGTTAGCACGGAAGACGCAGCTGCTGGCGCCACCGCCAAGAAGCCGCCGACGCAGGGCGTCAGACCAGTGGGGAAAAGCCTCTCAACCACACTGTTCCTCCTAGGGGCTGTAGTCCCCCCTCCACGGTTCAATTCGGCTGCACTGTCACTGCTGAGAAACTGTGCCGATTTCTGTCCGGCGCAGCTCTCAGCGGATGAAGACGCAACTTTCCATACACCCTGGAAAATGGCTTCGGATCCGGGAACCACTACTGCATTTTTTTTTCTCAAAGTCCACAGTTTGGTAAGTCTCTATACTGGTGTGGGAGGGAGCCGGCTAGGAGGCTTGGGGAGGAAGCCCGATCCCTACGGGAGGGAACACACAGTGCGCAGTGTGGGTGGGGTGCCACTGCCAACTCTTTAGACCTTTTAAAATTGTTTTTCTTTGTGGTTTTTCCTGCAGTAGGTGGGTGAGACTTTGCTCATGGACACAAATGGGTGTTCATGTGTCCACACAGCAAAAAGAGATTTATAAGCAAGTAAAGGGAACCCTGCAAGAGGCAGGAGAAAGGTTTTCTAATAGTTTTCTGAAACAGTTTGTTAAATGGATGTCTTTAAGTTTCCCTAACATGTCAGCTCAGGAGGTGAAACAGAAAGATTTTTGGAAGTGTGTTTGTGCAGTTTTAACTGAGAGCACTAAGAAGGGAGACCCCTCAGTGAAAGAAGGCTTTATGAGAATAGTTTTGTTAGTTTGTGACATTGTAAAAGAGAGCGCGAAGAGACGGGACATACAGGAGACAAAAAAGAGTTCATCAGCTTTACCTTCTCCCTTGCCGCCTCCCCCCCCCATCCCCCTGCTCTGATAACACTGACCACACCATTAGAATCTTGGTTTCTAACCCCTTTCCCAATCCCTCTCACGCAGCTCACAGTTCTAGTTGTTCGCAAAAATGCTTTACCCCTTCTAATCCTTTCTTATACCCCCCACAAGAAGTCTCGCCACAAGATGGCAGCAGCCACGTGGTGGGGACTCCTCTTCCATCCCAAGATGGTCAGAGCCACGCGGCAGGAGCTTCTTCTTCCCAGAATCCCTTCATACCCTTCCCCACGTCAGCCCCAAACCCTTGTCCCAACCCCTTTTCCTTCCTTGCGGCGTTTCCTGTTTGATGCAATTGCATCGTCTGTGGGGTCTTCTAAAGCATATGGGGGGGTATTCTGCAGTGGACTCACTCTCTTTTCAGGAGTATAGGGTTTGACCCATTTCTTAGGGATCCCCCTGAGTCCAGAGGATGGTGACACATATGCATACCCCCGTCCCCAAGCGATAAGCTTGTGTGGGCCCTGGATTTCTCCAGAGTCTGGATCCCCAATCAACACTGGTGGTCTCTCTTTGGGTTTTAGCTGTTGATGTTGCTTAAAATGACACAGGATTGGCGGTTCAGGCCTATCAAAAGAACAATTTAAGAAGTTAATAGTAAATAGGGCTTTGCAGAGTCTAAGTTGTGGAGATAGAGATCAGATATCTCCCCGCTGGCGGAGGAGGACCTTCTTCAAGGTCTGATGTGTTGTTTCTATCACAGCCTGGCTGGTGGGGGAGTTTGGGATTCCCGTCCGATGGTTCACCCCCCATTCCTGTAAAAACTCACCAAACACTTTGGAAATATAAGCTGGGCCATTATTGGTTTTGATTGTGGTGGGGACCCCAAAGGTTGTGAATGCTTGCAAAAGGTGTTTTTTTGCATCTGCGGCTTTTGTCCTCTGTGGGCTGAGGCAAAGACTGCTCCAGAGAAAGTATCTACTGTAACATGTACATGTTGGAACCTTCCAAACTCCTGTATAGTGTGATGTCAGTTTGCCACACTTCACAACTGCAGAGTCCCCTGGGGTTCACTCCAGAACTCAGGGTTGGTAAAGTGGACTCCTGACACTTGGGGCATGCAGCCACAATTGCCTTGGCTTGGTCACACCGCAGCTGGAATTGGCGGACTAGACCTGGGGCATTCTGATGGGACAATTAATGGCTTAGCTTGGCCTGCTGGAAGATGTTTGGTTGGCCAGCCAGCTGTAAAGGAGCGGCTAGAGCATCTGCCCTACGGTTACCTTCTGCGATGAAATCTGGGAGGTCGGTGTGTGATCGCACGTGCATCACGAAAAAGGGCTGCTCTCAATGAGAAACCAGATAGATCAATTTTGAGAGCAAGCTGAATATTACTGGGCTGGAAACCTTTTTGGGCACCTCATGTTCTGCCCTGGACATGACACCTGCTACATATGCCGAATCTGTAACTAGATTAATTGGTTCTGGAAACCTCTCAAAGGCCCTGACAACAGCATCCAGCTCAGCAACTTGTGGGGAACCTTCCGCAACCTTTACATCAGCTTCCCACTGCTGAGTCTGTGGGTACTTCCACGTGATCACAGATTTGTGGGACCCTCCTGATGCATTGGTGAAAATGGTCAATGCCTTCAGTGGTTCACTACTCAGGATACTTTTTGGAATCAAATCAAACTGTGTTTTAAACAATTTGTGGCCTGGATGGTTAATGAGAATTTGTCTGGTGTAGCTGTCCAGGGAGTACTGCAAGTTTTCATTAGTCCGAAGCAGGTGCTCAAGTGTTTCCTTAGAGAGTATCCCCGTAGATATTCTTAAAGGGAGATGAATGCACATGAAATCACACCCTTCCAACACCTGCAGGCGGACCCTGGCCCGGATGATCAGCTGGACCATCAACTCTTGTGGCTTGGTGATACTTTTGGACAACTGATGACCAAGGAACACCCACTCTGTGATTAAGAGGGGATCCTGTTGATCTGTATCCCGTTGAAAGATCAACCCATGGAGATGTGGCAATTTACCAGGGATGATGAATCAAAAGGGCAGACCTTCACGGCATCGGTGGGCCTATCTGTCTGCTAAGGTGGACTGGATTTTCTCCAAAGCAGCTCTGGCCTCCTGGGTCAGAGCCCTCAGGGGGTCCAACTCTTCCCCTCCCTTCAATAAATTGAAGATGGGGGACTAAATCTGCTGTGGTGAGCCCCAGCCAGGGTCTGATCCAATTCAAAGACCCACACAGCTGGTGGAGGTCACGTAATGTTTTTGGGTTGTCATTTATCATTGGCCTCTGGGGCATGATAGTTCTGTTATTAATTTCAAGGCCCAGATATTTCCAAGGTGGTAGGTGTTGTACCTTTTCCTTCTGTAACTCAAATCCAACTGCCAACAAGGCTGCGATAGTGTCCTCCAACACTCCTGCAAGTACATTGTCACTGTCGGCACAGACAAGAACATCATCCATATAATGGTATAAAATGCAGTTTTCCCACTTGGCATGCACTGGGGACAGAACTCTGGCAACATACCACTGGCAGATGGTAGGAGAGCATTTGAGGCCCTGAGGCAATACTTTCCAGTGGTAACGTTACATGGGAGCCTCTCTGCTGATGGAGGGCACAGAAAAGGCGAAGCATGGTGCATGGTTTGTTGCTCTCTCACTGGCCCCCGCGGGCGACTGCTAGTTGGCGCCTGGGGCCCCAGTGGAGGGCCACGTGGATTTACTAGTGCTTTTCCTTAAATTCTCTGTAGATATAGCAATAGAGTAGTAGACTGTTTCTGTCACTTGCTGCAGCAAGAAACTGAGTACATCAATTTTCTAGCATCAGTGCTCTTCAACTAGCAGCTAAGGAAAATACCATCTTCTGTGGTAGTCTGTTATTTTAAAGTTTGTTCTTCATAGTAGGTTTTAAATATTCCTTGTTTAAGTTTGTAATGGTTCATTCCATGTACCCCATTTGGCTTCCCTAATGGTTCAGTCCTGAGTTGTTTACCCCAAGATTTTCCCGCCAAGTGTATGTCAATCCACCTGTCCATCTCCTTGTACTGAAAAAAAGATTTTTGGAGTTCACTTAAGTTAACAAAACAAATTAAGCATTTATATTCTAGCTTGTAGAGTTGTGTGTTGAATTTTAACCTTTTACTTAAAAAACCTCTGCCAAGGTACAAAAGGGCATTAGAAAATGCAAATTTCTGAAGATTCTTGTATAAAGAACAATACCAGAAAGGACAGAAGATACAAAGAACACAGATAAAGAGGCTTCTCTGTCCCCAAGCCTACTGAGACTAACAGATGGTACTCAGATAAGCACCAAAATACCAAAAGTGCATGCACAAAGGAGAAAAGTTTAAAAGTTCAGCCATGATCTTCAGCCTCAAGAGACCACCAGAGACCCCCACAGAACCACCATGGCAAACCACGCATGCCTAGAATGGTGTGGTCCTATTTAGCATGAGAGGAGAGGACAGGCAGGGCCAGGGGTTGACTATGCATAGAAAAGTTGTGTAATGTATTACATATGGAGCACCTTTGTGAATAAAGGTTTGGGTCAGACTAAGGCTCAGCGCACAAGTCTTGGAGAGTGATCTCACTTGTGTCGGGTGCTGGCAATACATACCTACTTTATAACTACCCCAAGTTGTGTAGTTTATTTATTTATTCCAAGTATCGCTTAAGTACCTCCTTTGTTCCCTTCTGGAATGTTCCCTGTCTTTCATCCCTTCCTTGATGCAAGATTGGAGTGCAAGGTTTTCTCCTTCCCCTTGTTGGCTTCTATTGGATAGCCTTTACCTTGCACTTCTCCCCTGATGCCTTCCTATTGGTAAAAGGTTGTGTCCTTCCCTTATTCCCGCCTGTCCTTAAAAGCAATTTTTTGCCCTCAGTTATTGTCACCTGAATCCTCTGGGGAAATAAACCTTCCTTTGAACTCAAATAAGTGATCTTTCTCTATTCATTTGCCTTGGTCCCTCGTACTGGGTTGCTGCTGCCTTACCCACACCACAGCCATCTGCTGCAGGGAGCTGCGAGCCCCTGTACACACTGCCACCTGGGAGGGTCTCAGTAGAGATCCGGGGGCAGCCACCCTCATGATTGCCTATCGGTCTCAGGGTGTGAGCTGGCTGGAGAACATCTTCCCTGTGACTGCAGTGTGCAGATAGTCTTCTTTGCCACTTACCTTGTTACTGCTTTCAAAGTATTCTGAGAATTAGTGATTGGAGGTCATAGGATTAAAAAGAAATTTACTTATTTAAGTTAATCTGAACTTCCAAATGCAAAATAGTTGTAAACATTTGTGGATTTACCCAGATTTCACCCGAGGGTAACTTGCAAATTGTTTTGATTACACTGTAGCTGTATACATATCATTAATCCCTGATTACGGGATATTATTTCTACTCAGTATTTTGCTGAATGATGAATTTTAAGCAATTACAGCAGTATGATTCATCTTTTTACTAGTGAAATTTTAAAGAGTCAGAGCAACTTACAAAAATTTCTCACAGGTGTCTACAAATTTAAAAATTATATGACCAAATTATTGTAGCGTCTGTTGAATTTTATTGCTATGTATCATAATACTCTCAAGGCTCTTCCTCCCAGGGCAACTATGACACACTTCTTCAAATGTTTGTCTAAGAGACATTTACAGGTTTTCATATATAAGAGGTTTTCTGTTTAATCATTATCAGAATCAGTCCATTCAGAGTCATGCTTGGGTCTGTGTGCAGACTGTCATAAATTTATCTGTCATAAATTTAATTGTAAGGGTAAGTATAAAAGTATTCACAAAATCATACAGATATTGATACACACTGCAGTTTTCAAATCAAGAAAATATTTAATGCACTAAACCAGAATGATTGATTCAAAATAGTAGATGAGCTTCAATCACTTTAATTGTGATTTAATTGGAAAAGGGCTTTTGGACCATCTGTCCAAAAGCTTCAGCAACCATTGTGTGTGTAAAACAACCAAAAAAGACTGATGAAGGTAAAAGGAGTTCAGTGAGGAAGGCTGATCTGTGCTTCCCTATCCTGCTTGACTTTATTTATGTAAATCCTTGTGCAGTCTTTGTGCTGTCATCAGAATTTAAGTTTCCAAACTAGAACAAGTTGTTATAGCTCATTGTGATGTACAAGTATATTATCTCTTTCTTGCTCTCTGAGAATTTCAATGTCTACTACATAAATCAACTTCCTTACACTTCAAGAATTGACAGGGTGTAAAAAGTAGTATAGGACTACCGATTTAAGAACACTGGCTGCTGGTTGGAGGTGCTTTGCTTTGTACTGCTTGCACCAACCTAAAGACAGCTTGTCACAAAACTGTTGTATGCCAAATCATTAAACCTTATTATACTGAGGCAAATAGTTTTTTGGGATGACAAAAATAAGTATGAGGTAGATATATGTTATTAGAGCATTTCATAAAAAGATGAAAAAAATGAAGAGAGTATTTTCAATAAATAATGAGGTAATTCCTTCAACATAAAGAAAGAAAGCACTTTGTCTTAAGATTTTGTACCTATTGTGGTTTAACCCAAGACAATAATCAAGCACTGTGTAGCCACTTGCTTACTCCCCCACAAGAAAGATCAGGGAGAGAATCAAAGTGGAAAGGTAAAAGTCAGAAAACTCATGGGTTGAGATAATGACAATTTATTGGAGAAAGCAAAATCAAAGCAAAACAAGGAATTAATTCTGTTTCCCATGGGCAGGCAAGTGTTCAGCCATCTCCAGGAATGCAAACGCCATCACTTCAAATGTCTGCCTGGTTCCTTCCTTCTTGCTTCTTCCTTCTTCCTTCTTCTCCATTTTAAATACTAAGTAGATGCCATATGGCCTAGAATATCCCTTTGGTAAGTTGGAGTCACTTGTTCTGGCTGTATCTTTTCCCAGCTTCCAATGCACCCCCAGCTTCCTTGCCAGTTAGGTAGTATGAAAAGAAGAAAAGGCCTTGGCTTTGTGTAAGCCCTGCTCAGCAATAACAAAAAAAATCTTTATTACCATTGCTGTGTTCATCAAAATCCAAAACACAGCCCCATACCAGCCACTGTGAAGAAAACTAACTTCTCCAATCAAACCCAGAATACAACCCAAACCTTGATTTTCTTAATTTCTCACTGCACTTTTAAAAACTTAATCTATCATGCATGCTTTTTCATCAGTACTATTTCTTTCCCTAGATTTCTGTGTAAATAAACAATTAGTCATGCTTGACAGAGGGGATATTAAATAAAAGGATGAGCCAATCCAAATGGAGTGTTTGTGGAAAATACCGATGTGTCACTATCTAAATACATTCCGCTCCAGTGAGGAATGCTGCCTGAGTCAAGGTAACTACTGCACCATAAAAAACCAAGCACTGTACTGATGAAGAAATCTTCAAGCAATGTTCCTGAGGCTCTGTCTGATAATACTAACTGGAACTATAGAATGAATGAAAATGCAATGTGGTCATTACCTGCCTGGCAGCAATAGCAGAAAGAAGTGGAGAAGATATCATGGCTGGGCTGCTGCTGCTAAAGCTAGATTGGTACAAAAGAAAAGTTACTGATGCTTTTTTCTTGGTAATTACAAGCAACTGAGTTTGTCTGGTTGTATGTCCATTTACCATATTTGAAAAACAGGTATTAGAACAAACTTCCTTGGGACTCCAATGCAGTTGGATTTCTATACATGGAAAATGCTCAATATTAATAGTGCTAACATTGCAAATAATAATGGCATGGGATACGGTGTGCTGAGCCCTCTACCCACACAGACTACCTGCTTTCAAGTAAGTTGCCAAATCTTCATTTTACGTAGATCAATTTTTTAAAACTATTCCTTGAAGTTACACTTTTTCTAGGGATCAGTTAAATGATGATTCTTGATGTGAAAAGTTATCTCAAATCTAGAGGTGATTAGGACACAACTAGCAGGAACAATTGCCTGTACTTGCTAGATATGATTCCAAACAGATAACTGAAATTTCATTTATGTTCTATTCTGAGACACCTGTACCTACTGGGAGCGCAATGAAGGTGATAGAGTATGTCTGTGACAACACTTCTGGAACCAAGAGAACACCTGGTACCTCTTAAGTTATGTGTGTGGGTGAGAATCAGTGCATATCATCTGGGAAGAAGACTTGGGTGCACAGGCTGAGCAGGTATCTCTGGAATGCTCCAGTTATGTGTCTAACTTTGACAATCAGGGCAGGAGGGACTATCAGGCTTAGGACTAATACGTGAAGACTGAAAACAATTCCCAGTGCAGGAGGAAAGACTCTACTCTTTCTTACTGGTTTAATTTAACAATGCATCATACCAACATGGAAAAACTTTTAAGAAAAATGTTTATGAAAAGGAGTTTGAGAGGAGTTTCTGCAATTATGCACTTCCTCAAATTACAGGGAAAAGGAGTGACTTGGGTTATCCTAATTAGTCCAAGATTATTTTTGCTTCTATGAGAAGTCTTTTTTAGTCAGACATGAGAATGTACAAGACTGAATACCCAACTAGTGGACAACTTCCTCCCATTACACCAAGTAACTGAAATTTATGATATAAAAATTATAAATACTAGAGTCCCCAGGATCTATCATGGATCCTGGCCATCATCTCCTTTGCCTTTTTGGCTTCCACAGCATGATGACAATATCTCTGGAGAGAACAGGGTAATGTGAATTCTATTCAAGTTTTAGCTTTTATATTTTTCAGATTCTTTACTGCTTTAGTATGTGGGTTTGGGCTTCATATTAGGAGAGAGTAATATGAAGACATACTCTCTTCACAGAGTAGGTAGACAAAACAATTGTTTCTCTAGCTGGGGACCCAAGGACAGCCGATCTAGATCTCAGGCCGAAAAGCATAAACGGTGGACTGAAGAGAGAAAAACAAGAAGGATGGGACTTCATGGGCTGGAGATGTAACTGGACTATTAACTCCAATACGCTTATGGACCAAAACTTATAAAAGTGTTAGGCCCCATGACCAGTAGCCTATTTTGTAACCATTTTGGGTTCACCTGGGATGTAGCCCTGGCTGGGCTCTTGTGCTGCCCAAGGTGAATTTACTGAGGTCTCCTAATAAATACTTATTCTTTAGCTCCATCTAGTCTCTGTTCTAGGTCAGCCTTCACAAGGCATCAGTTTTCCTGCCCTGTCGCAGTCACCAGAAACTGATGTATATTTTTGGAATGATAGTTAACTTGTATATTGTGTACTCAGATTTGACATGCAGGAAATTAAATTAATCATGGGTGCGAATGAACCAATTACATTTCTAAATATTATAACTACTCTAGCCCCTTATTAAGTGAGCTGAAAATCCATGTAAAAAAATTAGAGAGCATATTCTATACTCTTTTGGAGTTTATTACAGTAAAGCTTTCAGAGAAAAATATTGTCCCCTACATAACAAACTTCTATTAGTTTTGCAGGTTTTTGTGCTTCTGACTGACCTCCTTAGACTTCCAGTAAGATACGGAAATTTAATATACAGGAATACAGTCTGTCTATACTTATCTTACTGTCTCAGTCCATTATAAAAAAGCTCAGATAAAGGACATAACACCTTTGTTTCTAACAGACTGACTTTATCCTGCGCTGAAGTCATTTGACTGCAGAATAAGCTGACTTTGTACTTTCCCACAGATAGTAAGCAATTAGAGGCCCTTCAGAATCAGTATCTTTATGCTCAAGTATTCTGTTTGGAATGACAGTGTTTAGAGGGCCTTTGGCTGCTGAAACTTCTGCTGAAAGCCTGGTTAACTCCAGCCTTAAATAAGTTGCAGGACAGAAATCTCCAACACACCACTGAACCTGCTACTTTTATGCAACCCCATGGTTATGATGATCCCCTCTGACTGATGTACATTTTGTGTTCTTTTTGATCCATTTGCACCTGTTATAGGTCTACTGGGATTGGCTGGGATAGACACAGTAGCTGGTATGGGCTGTATTGGATTTATGCTGGAAGCCATGTTGACAAAACAGGGATGTTTCTCCTTATTGCTGCTCAGTGTTTATTCAGAGTCAAGGTCTTTTCTGCTTTTCACTCCAACAACGAGCAGGCTGAGGAGGCACAAGGAGTTGGGAGGGGACACAGCCAGAACATATGGCATATGGGCCAAATGAGGCAAATGAATGTCTGAGAAGAAATCTCTGGAAACTAGAGCACCAGTGTATGGAACAGCCACACAGTGAAAAGCCAGTCTTCACAAAGGAGACAGAGGATTCCTGCAACTTTATTCAAAGAAAAGGAGAGAGTCTCATGGGGCATTTTCCCATGGGATCTCTCATGAGGTTTTGGGGATGCAGCCTCCTTTTATCCTGAACTCCCGGTTGCATGTTGCCCTCTTTTTTTCCCTAGTGGCAGAAGCACTAGAAAGGTATAGCTTTTCCCCAGCCACCTACGAGATGTTCCCCCTGGAACATGTATCACCAATTTCCACCAAAGTTCAGGTTGTCTGGGTTCTGCAATAGACTTGTGTGAACCCATTTCTCCTATTACCCTAAAGTTAACTGAGCCAAACTCTGTGGGTTCTGTAAAAAATTTGCAGGGCTTCAGGTTTGTAGAGACATTAAGACCCAGTTTGAAGATATGAACACCCATTTCTCCTAAAGACCCCTGCCCACAGAGACGTTTGTGAAGACATTAGCACCCACCTTTCCTGTCACCAGGGAGGCTTACAGTCCTGTCTGAATATTACAAAGCAGTTTTCTTTTCTTCTGCGGTGTAAGACCTCTCAGTTTCCATAGCTTTCTTTACTAATGCTCCTAGTATTCATTCTATTATCCTTTGTTTCGTGATCCCCAATTATATAATAATGTATATATATAAAGACATATTTATATAAATAATATATAATATATATAAACATGCTGCAAACTTTTTATAAACTAATTAATAATCTGCTGAGTCCTTGATTTCTCTGCTGATGTTTTACTGCCTTATTACAGTCTTTTTTCTTTTGAAGAATAAGTTTTTCAACATTGAATTGGATATCTAGGACAAAAGAACAGCCTTAGAGATAATTTCATTAAGGAGTTATTTAGTACCATGCTTTCCACAAATCACTTACATTCCCTTTCCCTCCCTGCGTCCTCTCATCACTCTGTATTCCTTACCTTACTGGTTGTTGATCTGTAGTGAAGAGGATAGAAATATGATTTACATATGAAGCTCGTGCACCACTTTATGTTTAGCCATATATTTCTAACAATGTTCGACAATGTCTTTAATCTGCCTCAGTTTCCCTCTAACCTCATTGGTCTGAGCATCTCCACAAATGTAATAATCTGTGAAACGGTAAAGTCATATATAATCAAGGCTCCGGGCTGTGTAGAGGTGATGGTGGCAGGAAGCCCAAGACGTTTGGGTATTTAAAATTCAGTTGGGGAGGATGTGAAGGCAATACAGCCTTTGCTCCTCTGCATGCCTGCAGCATCCTCTTCTGCAGCGTCGTGACCAGGAGTGGACTCACGGCTCACCAGCAGTGTCTCAAAGATGGTATCTAAATAATAGGCTAGCTCCCTTTTGTCCTGTGGAGCACAACAAATAAAAGTCAGACTTTTGAGAAAGTTACAGAAAAAATTACCTAAAATGATTTGTGGAAGCACAGCCCCAAGACAGAGGCTTTAGCCACTGAAGGCTGGAGGCAGCCCCCACATCTGCCAGACAGGGCCAAGTGTCTTTACGAGCTCACACCTGCTTTCCCATGACATTTTGTGGAAGTTATCCAAAGCTGTGGACTATTACAACTGACAAGACCTGAAATTGAGTGAGGCGACTGGGGGTAAGTGAGAGAGCAGTAAAACATCCGGTGCCTGGCAGCTCAGCGCAGGGGGTGATAGTCCCAGCACGAGCTGACTAGGGTGGTAATTTTGTCCTCAAGTCGTTTTTTCTATGCCAAAGAACATTATTTTTCGGGGTAAAATGATGCCCTGGACAGCACTCCGTAGCTCTTCACTTGAGAAGGAGGTGAGTGGCGGCGTCGGAAGGGGAGGGGCGGAAGGCAGTGCAAGGCTACGTATGTGAGGCAGGGATGAGAAGCAGGAGAGAGCTTCCAGTTGGGAAGGACAGGTAGTCATGAGTCTCATAGTAAGGTGAAGCTATTTGGCAAAGCCCTGAGTGAAAGTTATATCGCTGTTCCCAGAGGTGCAAAGCTACACCTGTCCCTCAGTAAAGGCGGTGCTTGGTTGTTGCCACTCTGAGGTGATGGCTGGCTCCAGGTAACTTTACCAGAGACAAGGCTGTGATAGATGAGTAATTGCGATGATTTGCTCTCACAATGAACAGACAAATATAATGTATATAGGTTAAGAAAAGTCTTATATAGTTATAGTTATGTTTTACCCACTGCGATGTTATCAAGAGACAGCCGGGGTTGGGACATTTGGGAGGATCGGCTTATCACTATGGCGACATCTGACCACCAATCAGGATTTGAGGAAGTAAACTCCACCACTGAAGAAGGAGTCGATGGACAGAATTTTGGGAGGGGCTAAAGGGTTAAAAGGCGAAACCTCCATTGTGTGGGTGTGCACATGTTGGGGAAAATCTTTCACTTCCGGCGCTGTAAGATTTTCTCTATTCAGTCTTTTGTTGTATTTTTGATAAGGTTTAATAAACCTTTCTAAATTTATGAAAAGTGAGTAGCTATTTCTCACAAGGCTGATCAAGTAATTTAACGGGCAGCAGCTGGGTGTGAGCAGAAACCTGAGGTAAGCCTTGTGGTCGGGACAAGCAAATAGTGAATTTTTGGGGTTGCTAAAAAGCATCTGAGATGAGGCCAGCAAGAATTAAACCTAAAGATGCTCGACTCTGCCCAATACTCAGATGGGGTTTGAGATGCCTCCGCTTTGGTGATGGACGCATGAAATAATTTTATTCAGAGTATTCAAGACACACAGCAGTAACTGAACTGAAGAAGCCACAGCTGTGGCTGTTGCTAGGAGATAACTCCCAGTACAATACGGGGAGTGAGCACCGCACCAGCACGACGCGAAAAGTGAAATGTGGGGTTGCACAGAAGGGTAAGTCAGAGCCCCGCCGACACCGAAAGGCCGGGTGGCACATCCCTCTGGGCTCAGCAGATCACTATCGGAGATGCGTCTAAGCTGGTAGAATTAAAGATTTTTTTTTTTCCCCTCCCCCTGGGTGCATCTATGTTTTCCTACTTTGGAAAGCAGGTTTTGCAAAGGAATTCTGTGCAACCTTGTGACCGTGTCACTATGGTGTTGGTAAAATAAAAAAGGTGTTATTTTCTGGTTTTCTTGACGAGAGCAAAATTGACAATTTATTGAAATCTGCAAGAAAAGGGCACCAAGAAAAGCTTTAATCAGCAGCTTCTTTTATTTGCAGCAGCTGGTGACTCCAGCCGTTTTGCTGCATTCCACGTGCCCAGCGTGACAGCCTGCACAGCCTGCGGAGGCAAACCCTCCCTCTTCGCCTGTCTGGCTGAAGTGTTGCTGTGCTTAGCAGCTTCTGTCAGGGCATCGCAGCAGGTTCATGCAGTCCCAGCCGAGAGGATGACAGGGCGAGTTGTACCTTTAACTAAAAAGAGATGTGCATTGCTCCACTGCAGTCCTCCCTGCTTCAGAGTGAGCAAACCTCAGTGCAGAGCCTGAGGCTCGGTGCATGAGAGCAGAGTTCTGTGCACTGCACAACCAGTCGTATCAACTTTGTAAAGGACTCACTTTTTTATTTTACTGTTATTCCTGAACTTTGTAAGAGAGAAGAGTCGTTCTATCTGTCTGAACCATGAGTTGTTGTTCAAAGAGATGCAAGTATGGGATTGTCAAATTTGCTCAGACTATTTTTAAAATCATCACAGGCACTCTCAGCAAAGGTAAGAGAAACATTTTAGCTCATACTGTTCCTCTGTTCTGTTAGGTTTGTGGGGTGAGTTTTGTAGGCTTGAGGGAGGTTTATCATTTGTCTCTTCAGAGGTGTTCTGGTTTAATTTTGGGAATTGGCTTCTCTAAAAGAAGTTGCTGGCTGCAGTGAAGATTGGAGTTGTGATGAAAGCCTTATGTAGTTGTTTCTGCCTTATGTAGTTTGTAACCTGTGTTTATCAGTCTGCCCTGGCCAGCAGCTATAGGGAGTTCAAGGTGTTCAGAGTGGTGTTTGTGAAAACAATTGATGTGCAACCTGAAAAATTGAAAGACTTCCTAACTGTCAGTAATTTGTATTTCTCTGTGCTTTTATGCTTTACTGTCTCTGCTAATTTGAAGCATGTGTATACCTTGCTTCAAAATCTAGGTCATTACTTACTGCATAGATTAGAGATACCTTTTGCTTATCACTTAACACCCTTTGTGCTTTCCAATGTGAAAGTGAGAGTACCAAACTTAATTATGCTGTCCTCTTTACTAAAATCAAGCAACAAACAAAATCAACTCTTCTTCTTTGTAGTCTAGTAGTTCCACTGCTGGTGCCCTCAGGTAAGTTATTTTTGTTGGCCATTCTTCTCATCACACTTCTCAGCAGCTATTTGGCAGCTGGCAGCTATTTATGTGAGTATTGGTGATCTCCGTGGAAACTCCTGACAACTGTAAAATGCTGCTCGCCTGTTGAAATGTGGTAAGTTCTTAGGTGAAGGTCAGACTTCTCCCAAGTTTTGTGTTTGGTTGGAGGCAGGAGTGGTTTTAGGAATTGATAATAGGGTTTGAACTAAATTATTAGCAAAGATAGTTGTATAAGGATGAAGAGTCTCTGTTATGATGCAATTTTTTAAATACAAAGTCAAGCTCTTTTTAATACAGTCATAGTTAAAGAGCAATAAAAGAAACACATATTTTTCACATAAGTTTAGAATTCTTGGAGGTGTGTGGCTGTGTTGGCTGTCTGAAGTGCATGCAGATGCTCTACTATGAATTTTAATGTTTAAGTGATTTCTTTAAGGATAAACTAAAGTGATTTCTTTAAGGATAAACTTTTCTTTTAAGGATAAACTAAAGCAGGCTTAGGTAACTTTCAAAAAAGTAAATGTAAAAGTGCCAAGAACTGTTAAAAGTAGTTTACTTTTGCAGAAACTGGGAAAATTTATTCAATTATGCTCTGTAGAAAATATATGTAGTTCTTAGACAGCTTTCTTATATTAACATTACTAGCTTGCAAAAGAAATCTGCACCAGAAAAATGCCTGTTTCACATGAAGAACACTGGACAGGTTGGTTGCTTTTAAAATCAAGGTTGGTTTAAAATTACATCTGTGTGTATGTAATTCTTCTTCCACTTTCCTCTGTATAGTTCATATCCTGCCAAACACCATCAGAGGAAAGAATAAAGAATTGTAAAAGACTGTCATACAAAAGAGCTGACAGATTTTGGTTATAATTCATGATTAATGCCAAGATACTTCTCTCACTATTAAAAACAAGTAAGAAAAACAAATTACTTGTCATGCTCAAAAGAAAAGATAGTGGTGATGTCTGCAAGATTTTGTTTTCTACAGCATATCTGTATGGTGAATTTGGTGTACTTTATTCGTGCTTGTTTTCATGAGATAATGGTATACAGGATGTATGCTATTGTATTGTCACAAGTGATCAATGTTAAGTTTTGTGCCATCTGTTTGAGTTCCACTGAAGGCAAGAGGACACTTGTGTTCTGGTCATTTTTCTCCACATGTACATCTAGAGCAGTTCATCTAATGCGGTTCTTTCAAGTAGCCCTTGTGTTTCTTGACATAATAAATGCAATAATAAAATGAGACTGCCACAGTTGCCTTTGCTTTGGCAACAGGATAGACAAAAATTTGAGTCTGACGACAGCATAGCACTGTATGAAGAGCTAGACATTAAAGTATAAAATGTTCAAGACCTGTTTCTCCTGGCCACTGCTGCCTTCTAAAATGTGCCAGTATTGCACTATCATGTTCATTGCAGCTAATGCAATGGTGTTGTACTTTTTTACCCATCTCTTTCCCATGCCAGTGTCTCACTTCAAGCTGTTTGGATGAGATAAGAGTGTCTTCTAGGTTTCAAAGAATTTTAAACTCTGAAAAACTTCTTTTTTTTTCCCATTCAGCTTGTGTTTTAAATGGAGAGAACCTGATTCAGGAAGTAATAAACTACATGAATTAGTTTGTTGCAAAGACATCAAAGACCTGCTATAATTAGAATAAATGTTTCCATAAAGTTACCTAAGAAAATCATAACTAGAAAGTTATTAGAAAAAATATTGCTCAGAATTGTTGAGTTTTTTAAGAAGTGTTTGTTTGTATGTTCACCCCAGAACTTATTGGTTAGTATTACTTTTACTAAAACTTCTGCATGTAAAGCCAAGAAATAGAAACTCTTGTATAACACTATTATTTTTTTAACTTACGCCATATACATGCTTTTGCATATTCAAGTATTACCAGCTGTGTTTTTCATCCCACTCCTACCTCATGTTTAATGTGAGAATTTGCTTTTACTCTAAATACCTTTTACAAGGAAAATCCTTTACTAGGTACAAGTTTCACTGTCTTCTTATGCTTGAGCCATTTGGCGGGGTTATTGCAGTTGGAGATACTCCACAGTTCAGTTGGAGTGAAATCCTTATCTGTGCTCTATGGCTTCTAGTTGTTTTAATAATAGCAATGGTTATTTACAATAGTAAAATGAAATTGATTGCAGCCATGAAGTCCTTCCTTTTGCAGCAAGGTGTGAGGAGTTGTGCTGGTTTTGCATCACAGAAGTGATGTTCTAAGAGAAGCTGCTAGCAGTTTCCTCCATGTCTGACAAAAAAAACCCAATCAGTAATTAGCTTTGAGAATTGACAATCTGTTAAACCACTGAGAAAGCCAATATGCCTCTGTGAACACCAATGTTAAAAATTAAAAATCCTGAGAATTTTTCGCTCTTTTTCTAGCCTGAGAAGAGGTAACAAGGTCGGCTGGGCTGGGCGAGTTCTGCCATGGGGCTGGGCCCCATTGGCTGCCGGGCAGGAGAGAGGAGGCCGTGGGGCTAGGTCAGGCTGTGGCTGCGGCTGCTGACATCTTGCTGCTACTAAGCCCTGCCCCCGCCGCTAGCCCAGGCCGAGCTGGGTCTGCTGGGCCCCGGCTGCACTGGAACGGCGCTGGAGCAGCCTTGGGCCAGGCCAGCTCAGCCAGGATTCTACCACCACTGAGATTTGCTCGCAACCACAGGGCAGAGGGAGAGGAGAAGCCGTTGCACCCCCGGCCTGCTGCTGCTGAGTTCTGGCCTGTCTGTTAAGATCCTACCCACTTCCACCTCCCAGCCCAGCCGCAACTCTGGCTGCAAGCGACCAAGCCCAGCCAGGGTCAGGTGACCATCTGCGGGCCCTGGGCAAGACATTAACTGCCTCAATCTTCTCATAAGTGAGAGAAAAGGACACGTGCGGCCACGTAAAGGAACGACAAAAACACTGAGGTCAGTGAAGAAGAAGTCAAGTCCCAGATGGGAGGGATGAGGAGATGCCTTAATCTTGGAGCTGAATTCCTCTTGTAAAACTTTGGAGAAATATGTAATTGATATATCAGACTCTTTTCCCATGTAATGCATGAAGGTATGGGGAGATTAAAGTATTCAAATTGTATGCATCTAGCAAAGGCTTGCATGCTAAAGTAAGCAAATGTTGAAGTAGCTTGATCCCATAAGAAGTTTGAACAGAGAAAGAGAGAAGAGTGATGAAGACACTGTGCCCCCCGGGAGAGAAGAAGACCTCTGTTCCCAGAGATGAAGATGATTTCCAAGATAGATAAAGAGAACCTTTGCTTTTGAACAGCTCATCTTTACAATAAGTTGACATGAGCCATAAACACAGCTGTGGGAAAAGCTCTGAAAATGGTAGGGGCTTCACTATTGCAGGTGTTCTGGGTGGCTGCTATTCATGAAAACTAAAATCCATGACAAAACTGTTTTGTTGTGGGGAAGTCTCCATAAAATTACTAGAGGGACTCCTCTCCCTAGGTGAACTGCAGAAAGGCTATTTTAGAAGTGATAAACTGATTGAATTGTTTCTGTAAGTTGTGAGTGGGAAATAAAAGGTTGTAGGGGGAGAAGTGTTCTAAAGGTTTTGTTCTGATTCTTATTATTCTTTTAGTTACTGTTGATAAAGCTTTCTTTATATCTTTTTAAAGTTTTGACCTGCTTTGCCTTCTTCCTAATCTTATCTCACAGCAGGAAATGAGTAGGTATATACTAGTGGGTGCACTAGTGTTTGGCCAGTGCTAAACCCACCACATTAATTGGTGTGTTGGCTAATCTCAAACTGGCAAACCTAAACCCCTACAGACTGTGACCTCTCCCTGCAGCTGGCAGTAAGGGAAGTGTATCATATCTGATACCGCTGTGCAGCCTCTGGCCTGATTGGTATGTCCTCATTTACACCTGCAACAAGTCTATGAGGCTGTAAGACAAGAATTTCATGGTTGGTACTTCTAGAAGCTAGATTAGCACATTTCACCAGCTTCCTCCTTAGTATGTTCTTATTTGAAAGTCTTAGTACCACAGCAGAGTTTCTTGCATCTCTGCAAGAGAAGGTCTTCTCCAAGAGCTTTGCATAGGAAGATGTATACATTGAAGAAAGAGTGTCTGGAGAAGCATGCCCCGTTACAGCTGGCATGAGCAAGATAACTCACTCTGCTTGGCTGGGATGGATGTTCAGTACCTCGAGAGAAGATCATAGAAGAGGTTTCAGAAAATGTTACCACATGTGATAGACAGTGGGTGAGCAGAGCACCTTCACCAAAGTTGCCTTTGTGAAGATTTTGTAGGAAGTTAAGGTGTTCTTTCACATTACTGTGGTTTGTGAAATGGTGGTACATTCTCCATGGCCTGGAAGCAACTAGGGATGGGAAGAATGAGTTTGTAGAGGGTTTCCTATTGACCAGAATGATTAAACAAGAAGCCTGTATGTGTGAAGATACTGCTAATACCATTAAAAACCTAGGAGGGAAGGGCCTTGCTGGGTTACCAAAAATGAAGGTGGAATGAGACCTCTTGTATTTCTATTAATGTGTTCTAATTATTAACACAAGAAAAGATTATTTTAGGAATCGATTCCTTCAAAAATTCCTTTGCAAAACCTGATAATTTTCTGCAAATTAACTGCCCTTTTTACTTTTGTTCCAGAACTTTCACTCTTTTAGTTGTGCTCTAAAGATGTTTGCAAAAGGCACTAATTTTTGATTTTTTGCTTCTCCCAATTCTGTTCCATAGCACAATTTATCTGGAACTGGTAATTTTTCTACTTTTCATAGTTTTAATTGCCTAATTATCTGTTCCACTGCAGTGATAAAGTCTTCAAACATCTTGCTCTCCTCCAAGTCTCTCCCAGCATGAAAGAAAGTATTCTGAGTGTTTTCCAGCTGTGTGGTCTGTTTTGATGCTTTGTGAATTTAAATCACAGCTGGTCTTCTAAGACGTTATGTGAGATGGTAAGGAAAGCACATGGTCCGTCTTAGTCATATTCAGGCTCTGTCTCCTCTAATGGGAAGGTAATCTTGTGCCTTTGGAGCATACTAGCACTGCATGACTCTAGCCTCTGAAAATGCAAGGGTAGGGTAAATGTTGTTAGATGCCCTAAAGACTCAAGAAGGTTCATTACAATTGTGCAAGTCATGCCAGAGTTCCTGCACCTGTGTGGCATATGAAAAGGTACTCTGATCATCCTGTGGCTACCTAGCCCCTCTTCACCCCTTGAATTAGGGCTACTGCCTTCAAGTTGAGGGAAGCTCTAATTCAGAAGGAACTGATGCATCAGTTCTCTCTTTATTATGCTTTTCTGAGTGTTTTAAATGTTCTTTAATAAGGAAAGTGGTTACAGAACCCCTAATAATGTACTTTTATATAGTGGAGTTAGAACTTGGCAGTGTTTACCAAAATGGCCCTGAAAGGTGAGAGTTTCTTTACACAAAATGCTGTTACAAGGGGAGATGTTGCTCTGAGGGACAAAATAACTATTCACTTAGAGAAGTCTGGAGCTGCTGAAGCTTCACCATTCAGTACCTCCTCCTAACTGTACCCCATGAAACTGTTCCATTTCATGATGAGGAGTTTTGCATTGTATGACTGTAATTTTTGTTTTACTCATTAAAAATGCTTATCTAATTACATTTTCTCCATAATGATCAGCCTTTGAGCCACTCAACAAAGTATACCTCTGTTTTGGTGTGTTACTCTTTTGCATGCCTATGAAAAATGAACTGCAAATAAAACTTATCTCTTCTGCAAAGGTTGTGCTACTTAAGGGATCTGAATATATGTACATGCATTGTAGTTTTGTCACCAAGAACAAGATGAATTTTCAGAACTGAGAGTGAGAGGAAGTGTTAATGCTATAGTCCCCTTTTTAAAACTCTATAAATCTCTGCCTCAAAACTAATGCAAGCATACAGCTGCATGTGGCTGCTAGAAATTTATTAGAAACTTAATTATTTGCAATATTGTAACCCTGAAAGATAAGTATATAATATTATTCAGAAAACAAAGGAGCTGTTTCCAAACTGGGGCTAATTCAGGTGGGTCTGATAATTCATTGACTGCTCTCAGGATTTGGTAGTCACCTCTTGAGGCCAGGACCTCTTGATTCTCAAGAGCACCATATGATTGAGCAATAGTTGTGTGACAGTGTTTAAGAAATACAAGTTGTTAAAGCAGTAGCTTGTTCAGAGTAGCTCTGATTTCTCAAGCAGAGGAGCAGTAGGATGCAGTATATCTGAGAGTTTTAAGGGATGTAAAAATAGAAAATTACGGCTTGTATTTTGGGCGGTGAGGTTTATTGTAACATTTCTTCCCAGACATAATTTGTATCAAGTGTTTGCTTGGAAAAGTAAAGTTGGAGTGTGTTGCATATTGGCTCTTTGCCAATACTTTGTGGTATTGCACAGTATTTTCTTTGTTTCAATAGTTTTTTTCTGTAAATGCCTATCAGAGGATATATTATACTAAAACTACAGAAATATCTTGTTACAAATGGAACTGTAGTAATGCAAAAAAAGATTACAAATGGAAATGGAATATGATAATGTAGAAATATAAATTATGATTAATGACAGACATCAAAGTTTGCTTCAGTGAAAAGTGCATTTTATTGGTTGATTAGCCTCATCATACATGGAACAGGTACTATAGTTGCTGATTTTCTATTTTGAAGGACAGCAAGGGATGTGATGAAAGTTACAAGGTGAAATAATGCTAGTCACATGGCAGGAGGCTGCATGGCATGTTTCTGATGCACATGGTTGACTCCTCTTCCTAAAAGTAAGTTTTTAGCGAAGGGTTTCACTGGTGACTTGCTAGTGCTATATCCAAAAGTGAATTGAAGTAAGGTAGGTCTTCTTAAAGTATGAAGATGTGGTTAAAAGCTATAAAAATCTAAGCTATATTTTCTTCCATTAATTGAATGCAATAGGGTTTTTCTAATTTCAATTTGAACTGGCTAATATTTTTTTCCAGTCAGACTTGTTGACTGTTACTTCCTTGAGTATTTTCTTAATGAAGAATAAAAGATCAGAGTGGCAAATCTGGAGTATATGTAATATACTCCAGATGTAATATATGGCTGTTAAACTGTAAATTTCTACTAGTTCCTCAAAGAGTAGTCATGTGAAATGCAAACTTGTGTCATTGCAGTTTTCTTTTACATATAACTTTTTTTCACCTCTTCTTTTTGCATGCAGTTGAAGGGCATTGTAGATATTTTCCCTTGCAACTTAGAGCCTGTATGCATTTCTGAAATGAACTGTGCAGTAGGGAAGTCACTGAAGTGAGAAAATACAGAGAAAAAGAAATTAGTGTAAAATCAAATTCTGCAGAAGAGATGAATTGGAACAGAAAGAAGAAAATAAGATAACTCTGGTCCCACTTGTCTTGGACAGGCAAGATTCCTGTTTGTTTCTGCCAAAATTGCATATAAACAGAAAAGAAAAAAATTCCACTATTTTCATAATTAACAAGAAATTCTGAAATAGGGGCTACGCTCTTTAATCTCTGCTGAAAACTCAGTGGGGTTCTGTTTATATCCTCAATCACATCCATAGTTTTAATGGAACTGGAGAGCAAATTAATATTACTTAAACAAAATGTGTCATATAGCCCATTTGTAACTTCTGCCAAAGATAATCTGTTTTCATATTATTTGCAGTTGCATAATGAGATGTGCAGAGAGGCTTGGGAGGTGGATGTGTGGGAATTGTAATCTGTGTAAATATGTTTATCACAGTGAAGGATTGCTACTGACATCATCAAACACTAGATACTCCATTTAGTACTACATATACAGATAAGAAGGTCACAAGTTTTATTCTTAGCTGCATATTTGCGGGATCTTGAGACTCTTGGACCAGTCAGCAGAGTAGTGCTGCACCATCAGTTTAAGACGCTGTTTTTTATTTTTCATTCTGAAACAGAAAAGGTCACTAAATGTCAAGTTTTATTGTTTAGCATTTAGATTTTATTTTGCCAGAGTGCAGTATATGTAAATCCCTTTAATTACTTTGAAATATGTGCTTTATTTTGACATTTCTTCAAATTCCTCTTGTTTGTCTTCCTCAAATGTCCATATTTTTGCTGATCATAAACATATCAAGGGTGATAAATTGCTCTTCATTATTATATCAGTCAGGCAGTGAACTTGGTATTACAGCACAAGAGATAATATTAAATGCAGGTAAAGTTAGAGAATTTACCAATAAACTAAATTTATCATGTTTTTCCACAACTGCATAATTTTAGGAGGGGCTGAGAGAGATTGGCTGTTAGGTGAAGGTATTTGTAAATGACAAGGCTTAGTGTCTTATGAGAAAGAAAGGAGAGCAGTATCAGGATGAGAATAATGGCCTTTGAAAAATAGATTTAGGATTGAGAAGTTGATACGTAATTTTCTGGGAATATTAAGAAAGCTGGCTGCTATTGGTGGAAGTGATCCTCCTTTTATGGTAAGATGATCACTCTATGAGACCAGTACAAATGAAATAGTGGAAACATGTTAGGGTAAAGAGCAGAAAGAACCAGGTGCAACATGAACTGTTTCAACTGGCAGGGGGATTTAAGAGATGACAATAAAAGATAATGAAAATTCACTGTAAATAAAGACAACAGCCAAAGCCCATGAGTTCTGAGTGGCTGAAGGCTAATTCTTCCTTTAGTCTTCAAAAAACAGTTTATGTGACCTGTTCTTCACACAATTGCCATATAGGGAAAGATCAGCAAAGCTTGCTGGATCTGTAAAATGGTGTGGGAAAAATCAAATTTCTAGGGCAACCAACATAACTTCCCTGAACAGATAGTTAATGGACTAATTAGGAGAAAATGCCCAAATATTAGAGAGACAAGCCAACTTTGCAATTACTTCCTTTACACCGTTCCCTGCCCACCTAAACATTATACCCCTCCCCAGCTAGTCAGCTTTGTTTAGTCAATAATCAGATCTGAAAAAACCCACAACAAACCAAACAAAAGAACCCCACCTGTGCTTCATTAACAGAACTTTCAGAGTAGGAATACTGAAAATGGAAGATGTGGTGCTGCTTTATTAGGTTTGTTTTGAAATCAAGATATCTGACATTTTATAATCAAAGTAAGAAAATAATTTAAAAGCCCATTAAATGTTTTATTTAGTTATGCTGCCCTGATCTACTACCAGCTTAATCTATGCTGTATTGCTCTGGTTAGGTGTTTGTAGCTGGGGAACTTGGGTTTTTTTACAGTTGCTGAGGTAAATTAACTGAATCTGGAATTAGGATCATGATAGCTCTGTACAGCTTTATAGAATAGATGTTAATATTCACTATTAAACAAAAATTAGTACTGTTCAATTAAAAAGGTTGGAGGTTGCTTTTCCTTCTCTTGGTGATGTCTGAGCTCTTACAACTATTAAAATTGCTTTTATCTGATAGTTTACTAGTGATGATTTTACTCTGATATTTTTATATCCTTTTCCTAACCTTTGCTTGTCCCCAGCTTGTCAGGGGAGCATCTGGCAAGGTGCCACGTGATTTTATGGTTTTGGTTTGTTGTGGATTTGGTTTTTTGGGGGTTTCTTGTGTTTGTGGAAGTCATTTGTTTTGTTTTGTTATTCCTTTTTTTTTGTATTTTTGGTTATTGTTTTTGTGATATTTTGGGGTTTTTTTCTACCTAAACTGTGTTGCTTCTATCAAAAGAAATCTATTGCTCTTGTTTTGAGCTGTTACTCTGTAGAAAATTTCCCTTTTGAAAGTGTTATGGTACAGTTCGCCTGGGTAGAAAGTGTTTGCAAAGCACTCTTCTGCTGTCAAAACTGCCTAATGGGCACCAGCCTAGTTTGCATCTTCAGCTACTAAAAAACACAAGGCGGACATTGACTGATAAATGCTGTTTGTCTTGTGTACAGAATTGTTTCTCTCAGCTGCGGAGAGACACATGGTAATGGTCTAATGGAATTAATTGTGTGTCTTTTAGTCTCTGAGCTCTTGAATGCTGAAAAAAGCCTATGTTAATTTTTAGAATTTGTACCATAATTTTTTCATAGTCAGGTAAATTCTTAGTTTCTGATCTCATCTCTTTGAGTATTGCAGTCAGATGTCAGTGTCTGATTTTGACATGGAACTGAGTTGAGTTGAAAAGATAAGGAAAAACAGAACTACATGTTAGTTGTTGATTCTTCTTTTTAATTAACTTCTATAATTGGATTTTTTTTTTATTCTTAATAGGCTTAAGCATATTGCTGTACAGTGCTGTGATTTGAGGTAATGAAATATTTTCATTGAGTCTTTAAATTTAATTCTTGTTTTTATAATGCCTTCCTGTAAAGTCTTGATTATTTTAAAGCTACATAAAATACTTCTTTTCAACACCATCTAAGAGACTTTAAATGTCACTGAATGGGTGATTTGTTGCATTTCTATGTAGATAAATTCTGTGCAACCATGGACATAAAGAGCATTAACTTTCAGAATATAAAGTGACAGAACACGCATGTTGCTAATGTCGTTCCAAGAGAGTTACTGCAGGTTTTTATTCATAACTGTTAAAAAAAATTCCTGCTTTCCAGTGAAGAACCATCTAGGCATAAGACTTCTTTTAATGTTCCATTAAAGAGGTTATGAGACTACAGGAGTTCCTGATTTTTTTTTATTTTTTTTTTTTTTATTTTTAGGCTGGGGACATGAAAGCTTTGTTTATTAGGTGTCCCATGCTGACAAGCCAGTGTTTTCGTAGTGCAAATTGGATCTGGAGTCTTCTTCTGTGTAGCATGCCCTGCCTGTAGTCTGCCACCAGCTGTAGCTTGCTCAAGGGGCAGGCTATGGCTGTGCCAGCCATCCCATGGCCTGCTGAAATATTTCACAGCCTGTGGCTGGAAATAGAATAATAGGATGGTTCTATGGCCTATTCAGATGTCTATTATGTGACAAAAGATAAATATTTTATGACTGACCTTGCCTGAAAGGTCCCATTTTCCTTCAAAAAGCAATAAAACAACCATCACCATAAAAACACAACTTGCTTTAAACTCACCTAAACTGTCCATTCTCAAGCTGCTTACCTACAAACACCATGAGTAGGATTTTGGGGTTTTGTTTTTTTTTTTGGTTTGTGGGTTTTGTTGTGTTTTTAAAAGCTGTTTTAGCTCTTTTTTTGAATTTCAGACTCCTTTTTGACATATTTATGCAGTACTTTTTTCATTCATGAAAGAACACATTTATGAGATTGGAGTACATAGGTGAGGGTGTTACATAACCTTCGTGGTCAAGGCTGTGGTTCTTATATTTCTACTGAAGATTTTCAGGACCTCTGTAGTGTTCATGTGCTTTTTTCATCCAGGCAAAATACCTTGATGCTTTGGAAAGCAGCTCTTGGGCACAGTGTTGTGAGAGAATGTTTGGGGGGGAAAAAGCCCATCAATAAAACAGTTCTGTCATGCAGATGTTGTATGTTTCCTGACATAAAATGCATTTTAGCTCTTTTCACTACTCTCTGA
Organism: Chloebia gouldiae; assembly: GCA_003676055.1. NCBI lineage: Eukaryota > Metazoa > Chordata > Aves > Passeriformes > Passeridae > Chloebia > Chloebia gouldiae. The sequence continues at coordinate 101,998 of QUSF01000264.1, forward strand.
AGTATTTAGGATTTTCTAATATCTTTAAGCAAAGTTGATAATCATAATTTTGGAGCATATATAATAGTTTGGCCTTTTCAACAGTCTGTAAATCAAGCATGTTGCTAACACTTTTTATGTTTAGTTGTATTAATATCTACTGGTGAAGCATCTGGTTTTTTATCCTCTTATATTAAGCCTTACTTATGAGACTAATAGTGTGATATTATCCTTGCAGTTTATGGATTCCATTGGCTTAAATCCTGTTCTCAAGTTTGCCTCACCAGTTCAGTGTGATTTCTTCTATTTGCGGTTTTTCTTTAGTTGTATTTATATATGTTATATATTTAAATATACTAGTGCATATTTTAATGTCCTGGAAAAGCAGCTGATGCTTTATCTGTTAAAAAGACCAAACAGATTTCAGAAACCAGTTTATCATGTGACTTCTTGGAAGCAGATATGCCAAAGACTGAGATTTGATCACTTGCATTCAATGCCTTCTTGACCTGTGCTCAAAATGAGGTATCCTAGCAGCCCTGGCCTGAAGCTGCCATAGAGTCAGGAAGTCACCTGTGAGTCAGTTAAATACTTGAGGCTTCTGCTGAAGTCAGGAATAACAGCACAGTTAACACCCTTTATTCTCCTCACTGTGTTGTAAAAGGGATGGCTTTTCCTGAGCTGGTGCTTGGAATGCTGCAGGCTGAGCCACAACACTCTGAGCAGCTTACATAAGCAGCTCATGTCTGAGCCAAAATTTCACTTTTTTCATCTCCTCCCATGACAGACCCAATCTTCTAATACACTACATTAGTGTACACTAGTCTGCTACACTAAGACCAAAGCATAGATGTCCTGTGCATAAAACAGAGTCAGTAGGGCATTCTTAAAAGAACTGTATTCCTTCAGAAAATGCAGAAAGAGAACTGTATTCTTTCAGAAAATACTGGGTTAGCCATTTTGGGAGGAATAAAGCCACCTTGCATAGTAAATAATTTCTGAAGCTTGTGCTGAGCATTTACTTGATGGATACTGGCAGTGTATTCTGAAAAAGGCTCCTGAGTGTGGCGTGTTAAAATATCACAGAGTAGAAAGTGCCAGGAGTGTTACAGTTACTTGGGCAATGTTGTCCTATTCTCAGGCCAGTTAATCTGCTCTGAAGTATACTGCAAGGATCCTTACTTCGAGATTAATTTATTTAGCATGCTGGGACTTTCTGAAAATCTGCCTGGAATTAGAAGAGGTAAGAAGTAGAATCTCAGAGCAGTTTTGGTTAGAAGTACCTTCAAGATCATCTCATTCCAACCCCTCTGCCTTGGGCTGGGACACCTTCCACTAGACCAAATTACTCCAAGCCCTGTCCAGCTTGGCCATGGATACTTCCAGGGATCCAGGGGCAGCCACAGCTTCTCTGGGTACCCTGTGCCAGGTCCTCCCCACCCTCACAGGGAGGAATTTCTTCCCAGTCTCCCATCTAACTGTGCCCTCTGGCAGTAGGAAGCCATTCCCCCTTGTCCTGTCACTTCAGGCACTTTTCCAACCCTGCCCTATCCAGCTCTCTGAGAGCCCTGTTAGGTGCTGAAAGGGAATCTTAAGTTGTCCTCTCTAAGGCTTCCTCTTCTCACGGCTGAACAACCCCAACTGTCTTACAAAGGGTAACTGCCTCCAGTCAATCCTTAGAATTATTTTTCCTATATTAGTGGAAATACAAGAATTTTTGTATCTTCAAGCCAGCTTTTAAATTTGGGGCTAACACAGTTAACTATAAATACTATTTTCTTTCTGTTATCAAAATTACCAAAAGTAATATATCTGAATTATTTTGTGTGGCTTCTGAACAGTGAATAGAGACCCTAAATTGTTAAAATTTTTCCTAATTTCCTTATTTAAAAAAGCCCAAACAAAAAACCTCAAAGAAATTAAAAAAAAATAATAAAAACCAATAAGCTAACCAAACTCTTCCCTTGCCCCCTTCAAATCCCCTAAACCAAAAAGTAAACACAAAGTTCCAGTTACTCAGTTGGAAAGCATTTTGTTGTTGAGTGCCATGGGTTTATATAAGTGAGGAATCTCTGAGGATTGACATCTACTCTATGATATCTGCCCTGCTGCTGCTTTGAGGACCAGGTAATTAAATAGCACAAGTTAGCAGGATACTGAACTCAAAATTGTCACAGGTAGTCAGAAGGTACCTGCTATTGTTTAGATACAGCAAGGACATACTGATGATTCACAGATGGCTTCTCAGCAAGTCTGTGTAGATTCCTTTTCAGCTTCCATTGTTGCTGCCTCATCAAAGCTGGTGAAACATTATCTTATTTCAAGCTGGTGAAATCTGAATCTTGCTAATCCAGAAAACTAGCTTCTTTTTACAAACTTCTGCAATTGTTTTCTTGGTGGTGGATTTTCTTTTTTTTTTCTTTATTTTTTTTTGGCCTAGGAGGAATGCTAGTTCCCTCAATAATACTGCTGTAACTTTTGTCCTTTTTCATCTTCCAACACAATCACCATGACCAAATCTTATTTGGCATCAAGAAGAAAAACTGCTTGTGAGCCTGAACAGCACTTGAATAATGGGACTTCTAATAGTTTCAGGAAAACAGTATTACTCATATAGATATACAAAGGGCCTGTACAACTAAAGTATTCATCGGGGTATAAAAATCTATCCACATTCTTCCTGTGTTCCTTACAATTTCCAGTCAGCTCAAGCACTATCCCTGCAGTCTCCGCATCAATGCTGGTGAAAATGATGTATAGTCAAACAGATTTCAAGGATGAATTTAATCACCAGCTGCTTGTGCTGCTGCTTCCTTTCTGCTGGCAGGAGTTTTAATGCTTAATATATACCTTGATCATCTACTCTGCCTTGAGAAAGTGAGTTATGTAACTGCAGTGGTCACTACTTGTATGGAAGCTATTCTCATAGAAGGTGTTTTGCTGGATCTCAGAAAAACAGCATTTTTAATCTGATTTATTGTAGACTTTATGGTATAATCCAATAATATGAAAAAAACCTCAACCAAAGAGAAACCTCCAAAGGCTATATTGCCTCTTGTGTGCTTGTAAGAAGCATAGAGTGTGTTATTAAAACTCCAGTGTAGTTAATTATTTTATCTACTTTTGTAGATGAAACAAGAATAGAAAAGTGGAGAGGTTCAAAAGAGTAATTCATCAACCTCATACACTGGAAAAACAAGTACTTTTGAAGTTAAGTGAAGGAAAAAGAACTTTAAGATTTTAAAGTTGTAGAAAATAACGAGCACTCTACACATAAGCAAAGCATTATTCAAATACAAGAACAGTCTTCTGTGGTGTCTATACATTTTATTTTCTGCAATAGATTATTTGGCTTTTCACATTAGCATCCTGTTATAAATGAGAATTTGTCCAGCCAAATTAAAAATGAAAAACATAAAATATTTATTTTACAATCAAATTCTATCTAGCCAGCCACAAGGAAAGAACAGAGCTGAGCCCGTGGTCGGCCCTGGGTGTGCAACAATGAGGTCAGCCTCAGCAGAGGGTTTCCTCTATGCCCACACACCTCCATCCTGGCACAAGTGGTTTTTATAGGGAAAATTCCGCCTGAGGCCAAGATTTTGGCAGTCAGTCTTTTCTTCCATTCAGAGTCCATATGTTAATGCGATTTTCTTGCTTGGTGGTGAGAAAGAACAATTCAGTGTCCGCAGTTGTTGAATCCCCTGATGACATTTACAGGAAGGCTGCATTCACATGTATCTGCCCGAGGATTTCCATGATATCCATCTCGGGTTGTTTACGCGGCGATCAGCCCCGTATCTCTCCAGACATGGCCCATCTTCTGGCCGGGTTCTAATATACAAGAGTCTCACCTGCGAGGGTGGGGAGGCTTCTAATACAAACGAGCATAATCTAACAAGTATCCAATATTACATCTTTCATACAAGGAATGGAGCGAATTATGTTTACTACACATAACAATCCCATTTATTTCAAACAAAAGAGGAAGCTGTGTTTGGCAAAAATCCAGAAAAATGGAGTTTCCCAATTTGTGTGTGATTTTCCCTCTATACAGCTGTTTTTACTTGGAATATTTCTTGTCCAAATAGGAGATTTTACTTTGCTAGAGGAAAGAATTTGTGGAAGGTTTTTCTTCAGGTACTTGCAATGGGTATGAGTTGGAGGGAAATAACCATTTTTATGTAACAATTGACTTGCTTTATTTTTGGCAGAGGTAAGTCTGGAGGTCTGTTATTCTGGTTGCATTCTGAATAAATTTTCATCTGCTACTAAGAGGGATAATTGTAATTAGGGAGGTGAGGAGGATGTGGCTGTAGGGTGTAGCCTTGGGAAGCCAAGGGCAGATTTCAGAGCAGTTACTCCTGGTCTTCATGTTTCATGCTGAGTTCTAAGCTCAGCAAGATCACAAATTTCTGCTCTTCAAGCCCAAGTCACTGCCTGCTGAATGAGGGGAGCCACAGGGTCTGCCAGCAACATCCAGCCTTCATCAATCTCTGCTGAGCTGGGAGGGCAGCAAAGTGATGGGTTACAAATTTGCTGGACTGAGTGCAGTCATGAGCAAGTTCTACTTTGCAATCTGGAGACTCTTTTTAAAACTGCTTACCTCACTTCTGCCTCAGCTTTTTATGAACTAACAAAGCAGGTTCTTTTTCCCTTCGTGTTATGTGTCGTAGATATAATTCGCGCCATTTCTAGTATGATATATGTGATATTGAATATCTCTTGGAGTATACACATTTGTATTAGGAATCCCCCCACCCTCACAGGAGAAACCTGGTGTGTGTTGAAACCCGATTTACAAGTAAAGGGATGTGGCTCAGCCAGGAGAAGGGCCATGTCTGGAGAGATACAGGACCCCAGGCACCGAGATGGATATCATGGAAATCCTCGGGCAAATACATGTGAATGCAGACTTTCTGTAAACTTCATCAAGGGATTCAACAACTCCGGACACTGAATTGTTCTTCCTCATCACCAAGAAAGAAAATCCTATTAACCTATGGACTCTGAATGGAAGAAAAGACTGACTGCCGAAATCATGGCCTCAGGCAGAATTTTCCCTATAAAAACCGCTTGTGCCAGGATGGAGGTGTGTGGGCATAGAGGAAAACTTCTGCTGAGGCTGACCTCATTGTTGCACACCCATGGCCGACCACGGGCTCAGCTCTGTTCTTTCCTTGTGGCTGGCTAGATAGAATTTGATTGTAAAATAAATATTTTATGTTTTTCATTTTTAATTTGGCTGGACAAGTTTTCATTTATAACACTTCCCATCCAGTTTGGTCACCCAAACCATCTGTACCTGTGCCAGCTGAACTTTCCTGGAATGAGAGAGGTTTGATGCACACAACTTCTGCTGCATGTCACAAAAGTATTGTGTGAGGATGTACTTTCCTCCTTGTGGACATAGTTCTCCTATATTAATTTTTTGGAGTTAGCTTTTAAAAAATACTTCAGCAGTCACTTCCTTTCATTTGCTGATCATGGTGAAAAGCAAACTCTGACATTGTTTTGTTAGTAATGTTGGAGAATTCATGTACTGGGTTAATACTTCAGCCTTTTTTACAATAAATATTACAGAATTGTACCACATTAATGAGAATACTTGAAGTGTAATGTAATTAAATTTGTATCTAAGCCCTGAAACTTCCTGTAAAGGATAGCTCCTACTGGTTCAACTGTGTGGTGAAAAAGCTTGTATCGGTTTTATCCCAGATGACAGTCAAATGCAGTCTGCAGGAAGTTATCTCATGTTCCACGGCTATTTGAAATTTGGCTGAGAGAAACAGTTCTTTTCAGAGAAAGGAGAAAGTCTCTCTTTGTGCATGAGAGTGTTATGTGTAGTAAACATAATTCACGCCATTCCTTGTATGAAATATGTAATATTGGATACTTGCTAGATTATGCTCGTTTGTATTAGAAGCCTCCCCACCCTCGCAGGCGAGACACTTGTATATTAGAACCTGGCCGGAAGATGGGCCATGTCTGGAGAGATACGGGGCTGATCGCCGTGTAAACAACCCGAGATGGATATCATGGAAATCCTCGGGCAGATACATGTGAATGCAGCCTTCCTGTAAATGTCATCAGGGGATTCAACAACTGCGGACACTGAATTGTTCTTTCTCACCACCAAGCAAGAAAATCGCATTAACATATGGACTCTGAATGGAAGAAAAGACTGACTGCTGAAATCTTGGCCTCAGGCGGAATTTTCCCTATAAAAACCGTTTGTGCCAGGATGGAGGTGTGTGGGCATAGAGGAAACCCTCTGCTGAGGCTGACCTCGTTGCTGCACACCCAGAGCCGACCCCGGGCTCGGTTCTGTTCTTTCCTTGTGGCTGGCTAGATAGAATTTGATTGTAAAATAAATATTTTATGTTTTTCATTTTTAATTTGGCTGGACAAATTCTCATTTATAACAAGAGCATTCCTAGAAGTCCTGACTCTGGAAATAAATGTATCTCTTTTGTGAAATATCTTGATACTAGGCATGTAAACTTCTGTGGTTACTTTGGCTTGCTGTATTTATTAAGGCATCACAGAGGTATTTTACTTGTGGTTTAAGAATGGTATTCCTCAATTGGAAACACTGCAAACCACGAGTTGCTTCCTCGCTCCTCTCTCCTCTTCCCAACTTTGATGATCTGGAGAGGAGAACTGGAGGCACAAATGGCAAAGATCATGGGCTGCGATAAGAACAATTTACTGGAAACGGCAATGAATAGACAACGAACAGTAACAGCAAGAATACTAATAAAGAGAGTACAAGAAACGATTTGCACCCAAGTTCACACCCCCGACAATACCCAACCATTCTCTCTGCCTGATAACTGAGCTGGCAGGCAGCCATTTCCCAAAAAATGAGGTAAGCTGCTACAGAATAAGCTCTGGGTCCTGGCCATGCACCCTCCTTGCTCCTGGAGAAATTAAACCTGTCTTGTCCAGAACCAGGACACTACATTCTTTATATCATAACTTCCTTTTTCTATCAGTTTTATAATCTATAAAAATGGCAGCCTGGTAGCCTTCCTTGAGTGGCACACATGTCTCAAGTAAGGCAAGGCTAAGATTTGAGTTAAATAGAAAAACATACTTTTAGTATAGGCTTCTTTATCATACCCTGTAATTTCTGCATATATTTCTAGATATACAATTAGTGTCAGATGATTTGAGGGGAAATTTTGTAAATCTCTGTATTTTTGTTTTGAGGGGCTTTCTCCCTTCCCTTTATCAAAAGCGGAGCAATCCATGATAAAAAAATACACCTTTTTGCATGATAACTATGAAAAATGCATATTTTATGATTGGCTTTTCGCAAATATTACAATGAATATTGTATGTGTAATGTTAGAAAGTTATGCTGTATTAATTCTCTTACATAGTGTGTTAAATGTAGTTTTAGGTTACAACATAATGTTAACATAGAGACTATGTATGTGGGGGAAGTTTTTTTTTAGGAATGAGATACTCGCTCTGAGGAACACCTAAATCTTCTAAAAGAGAGGAATTTATGGCTTCTTATCAGAAGAAGCTAATTTCTTCAGGCCTTGCTCAGACTCGAAAATGCCAGGAGGGTTAGAGGAAACAATTGACATACAACAGACAGAGTTTCTTGTTTAGGATAGAATGTATGCATAACCATAAAGGATGTATGAATATGCAACAAGTGTATTGTTTTAAGGGTGATTTCCTTTGTTCACCAGTCATGCTTTTTGTGACTTAGTGTCCAAGAGCATCCAGACGTCCGTAATTCTTTGCTTTTTATCGTCTTGTAATTGTCCTAACTCTAAACTTTATTACTCTAATTGTATTATTTTTATAACCATTTTATTATTATTAAACTTTTAAAATTTTAAAAACCAAGTGATTGCCGTTTTTCACAATAACAAAGCTATTTTTCTCAACAGATGTGTATGCCATGAGAACATACCATATTGGTATATAAGGGTATAAAGGGTGTGTCTGCCAGTCATGATGTATACGGATGTGGCACCAACCAGGCAGAAAATTAGCACCCCATCTAAAATGTGGAAGAGGAGTTTAGTAGTAAATGTGAATTGTAACTTTGTAAAGCACTCTACCTTCTAAAGCCCAAGGAAACAACAGAGAGTAACTAAGTCTGTGTGTTTATTGAGGTATTTTCAGGCACTCCTGGGAATCAGTTTTATATTTTGTCCTTGTGTAATGGATTTCCATCCATAGAGGTTATTACTCAATTTTTTTGAATGCCTGCCCTTGAATTGACACGTGGTATATTGAGTCGCAAAATGCCAGTAAGACAGGCAGAACAAATGCGTCTTAATATCTTCCAAAAATCTATGCTAGATAAGTATTTTTTACTGCCAAGCAGAAAGAACAGAAACATACTGACTAATTTTTACCAGAACAATAATCAGACATCCACCAGTAAACATGAGTGTAGGCCAGAGGAAAGCAAATAGGAGACCTTTTGCGGGATAAAGTCTGCTTAAAATGACGTTGGTCTGTGTTCCTCCTGGGTCATAGTAACATGGGAAAGTCTGGTATTTTTTGAAATTGCTTGCAATTATTTCTATTCGCGCCTTAACTTCTTTAGAGTTCTCCAACTTGTCTGGGACGTATGAGCACTGAAATAAAAAATCAAAGTGATTCATTATAACAAATACTCCAATACAAAGTTTTTAGTTAAGTCAGACTGAGTGAAAAAATCATGCTGGTACTGACAAAATCCTCTGTGGTTTAGCATCCCTGGATATTGTCTTGGTTTCATTATGCCCATTTGCCAGGCCACTCCTCCCTGTTTCCATCAGTCTATGCTCCCAGTCTGCAGATTTACGGATTGGAGTTACATTGTTGGAAATCAATAACATACATGCTCAAAAAACCCCTGCAGTCTTTGGCACTGTCACTTCATTATTACAGTGCCAAACTCCAGTTCCTAACAGAGCTTCTAGGCACTGCCACAGCAGGAAAGTGTCAGTTGTGCAGAAATTCATACTGGCTTGTCAGTGTGTACAAGAATGAAGTTGTTTCACTGTACACCTCTGGTTGTAAGTAGTAGAAAAATACAAGCATGGCTGTTGGAGGCTTCCTATTTGTCTTTGTAAAACAAAACTATTTTGACTTGTAGTAATAATTCAGAGTTACTTAGTTTTCAGTGGAAATAGACTTTGAAGCAGTAATTTTTTAGTTGTTTTTTTGTTTTTGTTGTTCATAAACTTTTTCTGCAGTATTATTTTGTGTATATAATAATGCTTCAATATACTAAACTGGAACCTGGCCAAGGCAAAAGCGGGGATGGTTCCTGACCTGAAAATTTTACTTGCATTAGTACAATTAGATAGGACATCAAGAAGTTGTCATCCCTGGCAGTGAACAAGGCTCTTGTTTCCATCTATGGTCAATAATTTCTGTTTGCTCCTTCACTGCATGTAGCTTTCCCTGAGACAGTCATTATAAAGACAGGCATTAGCTAGAAAAATTCTCTTCAGCTTAAGTGTTTTATGCTGTTGGGTTTGTGCTGGGGGAAGCTCTAATCTATATAAATGCTTTGCATTTGTAATCTGAGCATGTTTATTCTGGATTCTAGAAGTACTTCAGTCTTGGGCATCCAAGATCTCAATTTTCACTGATTTGTTTCTTCTTTCTGTCTAAAATGTGCATCATATTGCAATGTTCTCCTTCTTTATTCCCTGCTTCATAATATACACTTAAAAACCAAGTAAAATTGGGATTTGTTCTCTTACTTTGGGTGGTTTTAAACTTTATGTCTCTCATGTGCTCTTTCAACAAGGAACTGAGCAAGCCACAGCTTATAAACCATTTGTTACAATGGGTCTTCAACTGGGAGACTTTCATATTTTAAAATGTTCATAGGTGTTCTATATTCGTGTTGATGTAATTCCTTTAAAAGTATTAACTTAATCTTTAATGTAATATTTAAAAAAAATAAAAAAAGCTGTAATTTCTGGAATGTTTTAAAATTGCCTTGGTGTAAGCTCAGACATTAACATTTAAAAGATGAGTTACTCCTGCTGTTACTGTGCTGCTTGGTTTTAAAAACTATCAGCCCCTCTCCTTAAAGGTGTTTTAGATAGTAGCAAAGAATGAGTATGCGATCTGTGTTGTAAGTACCTTAGGATTTCTTTCCAATGTATCTTCAGTCTGATAGAGCATAACCTCCTGTCCTGAGGCTGTCAGATTAACCCACACCTGTAGACAAGGATAAGGAAAGATTTCCTCATCCTCTGGGCCTTTGCTGTTTGGGCAGAAAACTTTGTCCTTGATGTTGGCTTTGAGTACCTTGCACATAGTTTCTGTTGTCCAAACACTGCAAAAACAAAACAAAAGGTATTCCTTTGAAGCTTATCAGAAGCATCTGTTGTGAGTTGCATGTGAAAACACATCTATGTGTGCTGGCTTGGCTGGAGTTCATAGCTGCTCCATCCTGCTGTGAATAAATTGTGCCCACCCTGAATCTGTGGCTGCACCTGGCAAAGGTCTGCTGTAGTGAGTAAGTTCAGGAAAACATTTTTGTTGGTTTTGGTGTTGTTTTTTATGCATTCTGTGATTTTCAGTTAGATTCTGACCTCCCCATCTGTAACTGGCTTCATGTTATTCAAGAAAGAAATATTGCTATGGGTTTTAAAATTTTGTAGTAAATACCTGGAATGCAGTACACTTCATATCCCAGAAATATTTTTGACTGATTTCATTCGATAAGTCTCAGAACCCAGATCTGTTTTCCCCACTTCTCTTTTTCTTTATTACATGGGCCTCTTACATAAAGAAGTATCAGGATTTTGTCTGGAAAATGTTAATTTTTACTGTTGCTTATCTGTTTTTCTCAAGAGTTACTTTTCTATTATTGATAACACATTAAATTTTGCTCACAGAAGTAAACTTTGGTGTCAGAGAAAGTTGAGAAACAGTCTCACTCCAGTTGTTATGAAGCTACTCTTGATATATGTATCCATCTTTTGTAATGTAATCTGGCAGCAGAAAAATAAATATGTGAATTACTCTGTTTTAAAGAGAATGTATTTCAAATAGTTTTGAGATTAAAGGTGCTCTAACAAGAAGAATGAGGTGGATGTCCTTGGTTTCTCTCTCATGATCTTGAAATACGAAAGTGGGCCGCAGATCATGTTTTGTTACTTTGATATTTTGCAATTTGATTTTGTATGTGTAGGCAGAACTTGCAAAATAAAATAAAACGGTGGGCATAAGTAACTCCTCCAGTGTTCATTATGTTCTATAATATTTGGTGTGGCACACTGAGTTATTGAAGGTGCTCATTTCTTATGATGGTTAATTTGGAAGTAAGATAATAGATTCTTGAGTGAACAATTTTACCATGACTTCTGTTGCTCACGTTTTATTAAACAAGACTCTCTCCTGCCCCTGAAATAACTTTTTTTAACTGTTTCTATTTATGCAAGACTTGGCTTTTCATTGTCAAGCTTTGATATGCATGGTTGGCATTTTGATTCTACAGCAAATGTTTTGATTTAGTCTGTTTTGTTTAGCCCTGAGGAGATTAATATCCTCTTTTTTGTGCTCACTTGTGCCTGATGAATTCTTGGCACACTTTCTTTCTCCTCTGTTTAAATCCTTATGAGCTCTTTGAGAGTACTTTGTCTATTGTAGAATATACTTATGTATATTTTATCACTGTTTTAATTATTGTATATGATGCTACAGGAAAGAGAATAGCTTTATTTCATAAACAAATGGCTCTTATTACCTCTTAGTGTAAAATGGCACAATGGTGATCCCAATAAAAAAGTACATCATCATGGAGCATGCAACCATTCCTAGTCCCAGGCATAGCGCTCTTGTCTCCCCTCGCTTTTGTGCAGTCACCAGCTTCTTTCCCAGCATGATTTAGAGTTGTGAAACTTGAACAACCTCTTTTTGGTACAAAATAAAATACAGAAAGAAAGGGAAAATATGACAGTCATTGTAGTTATATAATAAGTTTCTGAAATATAATATAATAGGTGTAAGAATAGTCCCATTTTTGCAAAAACTAGAACTAAAAAGCTCCAACCAAACTTGCTGTGTTTTTTGTTATTGTTAGACTCTCCTTTTACTTTTTAAACTTACCGTGTAGTACCTTAAGAATGTGTGTGTGTGTGTGTGTGTGTGTGTGTGTGTGTGTGTGTGTGTGT
>QUSF01000265.1:27712-42531 GCA_003676055.1 Chloebia gouldiae
GGATCAGGATAGGGATGGGATTAGGGATAAGAGATAGAGATAAGGGATTGCGATAGGGATAAGAGATAGGGATAAGAGATCGGGATAAGGGATAGGGATAATGGAATGGGATAAGGGATAGAGATAAGGGAATGGGATAGGGAAAGGGACTGGGATAAGGAATAGGGATGTAGATATGGGATAGGGATTGGGATAGGAATAAGGGATAGGGATATGGATAAGGGACACGGATAGGGATAAGGGATTGAGATAAGGGATAGGGATAAGGGAATGGGAGAGGGATGAGGAATAAGAATAGGGATAAGGAATAAGAGTAGGGATAAGGGATAGCAATAGGGGATGGGGATCGGGGTAGGGATAAAGGAGAAGGAAAAATGAGTAGGGATAAGGGATTGGGATAAGGAATTAGGGTAGGGAAAAAGGGGCTGCACGGCTCCTCGGTGGCTCCGAGGCAACGGTGGCCTCGGAAATGTCACCCTGCGTTGTCACCCACGGAGCCAACGACACCCGGCGCGGGGCCGGGGGGGGGGCCCACAGGAGGAGGAGGAGGAAGGAGGCAGGACGTGACTTTTATTAACATTAGAAACCATAAAAATCCCCACATTTTTCCTTAAAATTTGACATCCAGGCGTTGGTTTTCCAGTCATCCCAGTCTGGAGGAGCCCCTGGCACCGAGTGGGACAAACTGGGGGTGTCCCCAAGCTGTCCCCGAACCCCGTGACAGCTTCGCTTCGGAGAAAGGAGCTTTGGGAAAGCTTTGGATGGGATTTGGGATTTTTGGGGTCAAACGGGCAAAAAAAAAGCAGCGCCGGGATTCTCGCGGATCTTTCGGGATCACCGGAGCAGGCAGGAAAACCCCAAGGATATTCCCAAATCCACATTCCCAAATCCAGCCCGGGCTTTGATTTGCCCGAAATGTCCCCAAATGCCCTCCGGGATTTTCCAGCTTGGAAAAATCCCAAAATCCCCGCTGGAGTGGGGCTGGCAAGAGGGAAGAGCAAAACCCAAGTGGGGTCAAGGTGGGGTTGGGGACAGAATTCCAGAGGTGGGGACACGGCCACTTCCCTGTGCTGGCTTCACCTGGATCAGGAAGAGGCGGGATCGACATAAATTAAAGGATTAGGGGAAGAGCGGAGGAAAAATCCCAAATATCGTTGGAGAAATACCAGGCGATTTGTGTCGGGTTGGGGGGGGACAGGCAGGATTGTCACTTGTCACCTGTCCCTGCCTCAGTTTCCCCGCCTGAGCCGGCCCCTTAAAACGCTTCAAAGGGAGCGGAGCAATAAATAAGAATTCCCTAAAAACGGGGAAAAAGAAAAAAAAATGACGGAAAGTTTCTCATAAAATCATTTATTTTAAATATTTCCCTGCAAAATCCTGGGAATTCGGGGCCCGGGAGATGTGGCCCCATAAGGAGCAGCAGCCCGGGGGTGGAGGGGAAGGGGAATGCTCAGTGTTAATTATCATTATTAATTAATGAATTGGTTAATTAATCAACAGCAGCGGGTTTGGGGGTGCGGGGGGAGCCCCCAGGGCAGGGCCTGGGTGTGGGGAGGGGGCTCGGGGTGTCCCCCTGGGTCCTGTCACAGCCGTGTTCCTGCGGGGGTCGGGGGTGGCACTGCGGGGTGGTGACACCGCGGGACACCTGGGCAAGGTGGTGACACCGTGGGGTGTCCCGGCAAGGCAATGCCACCACAGGATGACAAAGTGATGCCACCTCAGGACACCCGGGCAAGGTGACGCCACCCCAGGGTGTCCCGCTAAGGTGACACTCACACCCCCCAGCAGCTGTCCTTGTCCCCAAGGGCCACCCTCAGCCCGAGTGGCCCCGCAGGAAGCTGCTGTCACCCCCTGGGACCCGGGGAGGGACCCTGGCTGTGACAGGTGACAAGGAGGGGGGGGTGTGGCAGGTGCCAGTGTCAGGACGGTGCCACCCCAGGGTGGGTTTGGGGGCGCTGCTGGCACAGACCCCCTGGGATGCCGCTGTCACCGCTGTCCCCAGCTGTCACCCAGCGGGGTGGGACAGTGACCCACAGCCCCTCGGGGAGATCCCTGTGGGGTCCGCCAGGCTGGGACAGCCCCAAAAAGGGACAAGGAGGGGTTTGGGGGTGTCCCAGGGGTGGCGGCAGCCTGGCGACAACACCTGGGGACATCACCCAGACCAAGCTGGCGACAAACACCCCCCGAGAGCAGCGCCGCGACCCTGCGCTCACCGCGGTGACCTCAGCCCGGCGCGGGCGGGGAAACTGAGGCACGGCGCTTCTCCGAGGACACCGCGGGGACAGACCCCGGCGCCACCTCGCGCTGTCCCTTTTGTCCCCCCCGGAAGAGACACCCGGGCCAGCGCCACCCGCCGCTGCTGCCGTCCCCTCCCGCAGACACCCGGAGCGGGGATTTGGGACAGCCCCGGTGACAGCGACACCAGCTCGACCCTGGTGACACCCGCGACTCCGCCGGCCGGGGGGAGCTGCCATTCCCAGCGGGAATTCTCAGCCTGGGGAGGAAGGATCTGGGTTTGGCGTGGCGGCGGCGGCGAGGGGGGGAGAGGTGACATTTTTTGACACTGTTTTTTTTTTGGGGGGGGGGGTTTGTTCGGGTTTATTTGGGTTTCTTTCTTTTTTTTCTTTTTTCTTTTTTCTTTTTCTTTTTTTTTTTTCTTTTTTTTTAAGGGCTCGGCTTCTTGCTGGGTATAGAATCGTCCTTCCTCTCCAGCCGCGTGTAAGGCTCGAACGCGGACGCTCCCGGTGGGTAAGAAGCCGGCAGCTCATGCAAACCACCCAACAGCGGCCCCCCAAAACACAGCGGCCTCCCCGGCAGCCGCGGCGACGACGATGAGGATGAGGAGGACGAAGAGGAAGCGGCCAGAGGCGGGAGGTGCAGGCCGAAAGGCGGCGGTACCGGCGGGCTGCCGCCGCCGCCCGGCCCCGGGGACGCGGGGCGCGGCGTGGCCAGGCTGGCGGCGGGGCTGGCGAGCGGGCCGGGGTTGGAAGTGGGGGACAGGAGGTTCGGGGGGGCCGGCACGGACAGGAGGCGGCCTTGCTCCAGCAGCCGCAGGATGTTGCAGGTGGCGAAGGACTCGGAGGTGGCGGAGGAGCGTTTCTCAGAGTCCCTGCTCTGGTCTTTCTTCTGCTTCGTGCGGCGGTTCTGGAACCACACCTTGACCTGGGGAAAAGGGAGGGGGGGTTTGGGGTGGGGGAATGGGGGGGACGGGAGGCACGGACGGAAAGAGAGCGCGGAGGGGGGGCGGGGGAGAGAGGCGAGAGCCAGGAGAGAGCGAGAGGTACGAGAGAAGAGAGAGAGATGGGTTAGAATAACCGGCCAAGCGAGATCCGCCCTCCCGGGGAGCCGAGTTCCGGCAGGGACGGAGGGGAGAGGGGCCCGAGCCTGCGGGGGGACACGGGAATGGAGACCGGGAATGGGACCTGGGAATGGAGACCGGGAATGAGAGCCCCGGGATGGGAGCCCGAGGATGGGACCTGGGAATGGAGCCCGGGAGTGGGACCTGGGAATGGAGACCGGGAATGGGACCTGGGAATGGAGACCGGGAATGGGAGACCGGGAATGGGACTTCGGGATGGGAGCCCGGGAATGGGACCTGGGATGGGAGCCCAGGGATGGGATCCTGGGAATGGAGACGGGGAATGGGACCCCGGGATGGGAGCCCGGGGATGGGACCTGGGATTGGAGACCAGGGATGGGATCCCAGGATGGGATCCCAGGGATGAGAGCCCGGGGATGGGATCCCGGGATGGGACCCCGGGATGAGACCCAGGGATGAGACCTGGGATTGGAGACCAGGGATGGGATTTAAGGGATGGGATCCCAAGGATGGGACCTGAGGAGTGGGATCCCAGGGATCCAGGGATGGGACTTGGGACAGGATCCCAGGGAAGGGATTTCAGAGATGGAACCTGAGGAATGGGATCCCAGGAATGGGACCCAGGGATGGGACCCCAAAAATGGACATGAGCCCAGGGATGGGACCTGAGGAATGGGATCCCAGGGACCCAGGAATGGGACCCGAGACAGGAACCGAGGGATGGGATCCCAAGGATGGGACCTCAGGGATGGGACCCCAAAAATGGGATCCCAGGGATGGGACCCCAGAGATGGGACTGGGGACAGGAGCCCAGGGATGGGATCTCAGGAATGGGATCCCAGGGATGGGACTCAGGACAGGATCCCAGGGATGGGACCCAGGAATGGGATCCCAGGGATGGGACTCGGGACAGGAGCCCAGAGATGGGATCTCGGGATGGCACCTCAGGCATGGGATCCCAAGGATGGGACCTGAGGAATGGGATCCCAGGGATCCAGGGCTGGGATCCCAGAGATGGGATTTCAGGAAGGGGATCCCAGGGTTGGGACCCCAAGGATTCCAGGTTCCTGTCCCAGGAATGGGATCCCAGGGATGGGACTCGGGACAGGAGCCTGGGGAAGGAGCCCGGAGCTCGGGGCTGAGCCCCCCCGTGCCGTGCTCGGCTCTCCCTGCGCTGCCTTTCCCGGGAATGCTGAGCTAGGAGGGGCCGGCTGGATTCTCCTGAACCCCGAATTCCTGTCCCCCACTGCGAACCCTTCCCCGGCCGGGGCTCAGGGTGACGCGCGAGGGGACAGGGCGGCTTCTGGTGGCCCTGAACTGCTGGGCACAGACCCCGCTGGGGACACCCGCACCCCAAAACTGCGCCTGGCCGAGGTCAGGAGGGAACCCGGGCTGAGCCCCGCACCCCAAAACCGCCCCTGCCCACCCTAAACTCCCCCTGGGGAGTCCCGTCCCCCCTTCCCTCCCTCCCTGGCAGAGCAGAGGGGCAGGAGAGGCAGAGCGAGAGACAGAGAGAGGCGGGAGGGACGGACAGACGGACACGGGGGTGAGGGAGGGACACGGGTGGGAAGACACTCGGGTTAGAGCGCGGCGGGAGGGACCCCGAGCGGCGGGGCCAGCGGCGCCGGGCTCGTTCCGGAGCCACCGGAGGCTCGCTGGGGATACGCCGGGCCCGCGGTGACACGGCGGTGACAAAGGAGCCCCAATGCGGAGCGAAGGGAGCGTGGGGCACGCGGGGAGCGGAGGGAACCGGGGGACACCGCGGGGACACCGCGGGGACACCGACACCGCGGGGACACGGGGGACACCAACACCGCGGGGACATCGCCTCCCGCCACCGCCGGACACTGCCGGCCCGCGCCTCCCCTCGGGGACATCCGTGACACCCGCACGGGGACATCGAGGCACTCGCTGCCACCAGGCACAGCCGGGTCCTCAGGGATGGTGTCCCCATCCCAGTGACCCCAGGGCTGGTGTCCCCATGCCACTGACCCCACTGGTCACTCCTGCTGACCACTGGGATGGTTTTGGGAACAAAATCATGTCTCCAGGGTGGTGTCCCCATCCCAGTGACTCCAGGGTGGTACCCCCATGCCACTGACCCCAGGGTTGGTGTCGCCATCCCACTGATCCCACTGGTCACTCCTGCTGACCACTGGAATGGTTTGAGGAACACAGCCGGGTCCCCAAGGTGGTCTCCCCATCCCACTGACCCCAGAGCCGGTGTCCCCATCCCACTGACCCCACTGGTCACTCCCTGCTGACCACTGGCATGGTTTTGGGAACAAAATCAGGTCTCCAGGGTGGTGTCCCCATTCCAGTGACTCCAGGGTGGTGTCCCCATGCCACTGACCCCAGGGTGGTGTCCCCATGCCACTGACCCCACTGGTCACTCCTGCTGACCACTGGGATGGTTTGAGGAACACAGCCGGGTCCCCAGAGCGGTGTCCCCATGCCACTGACCCCACTGGTCACTCCTGCTGACCACTGGGATGGTTTTGGGCACAGTGACCTGACACAGAATTGTCCCATCCCCTGGAGCAGCCGAATCCTGGGAATTGCAGATCCCAAACCCGCAGTGGTGGGACTGAAAAAGACTCAGGCAGCTCCAAGACCCGTCTAATTAGCGCCACTTTAATGAAGAGCCGGTGTGAACCCCTACAGGATGGACATTCCCAGAACTTTCGCTCCAAATATTTCCCATCTGGCAATTCAGGAGGAGAAGGAATTCGGGAAAATCCCTCAGTGGGATTTTAATCCTTGAGGATGGGCACGACGAGATCATGGAACGGGTTTGGCATCTCCAACCCCATCCCTGACCCCAAACCAGGAGCTGCTCCAAAATCCCACCGCTCCAGGTGGATCCAAACCCATCCAACCCGGCCTTGGGCACTGCCAGGGATCCCACAGCAAATCCGGGAATTCCAGACAAATCCCAGCCAGGAATTCCTTGCCAAGATCCCAGCCCAAGCTCCCCTTTCCCAGTGGGAGCCATTCCCTGGCTCCTGTCCCTCTGTCCCTTGTCCCCAGTCCCTCTCCTGCTCTCCTGGAGCCCCTCCAGGGACTCTGAGCATTCCCTGGATTTTTCCCTTCTCCAGGAGAACATTCCCAGTTTTCCAAGAGCAAAAGAGCTCCAGAATCCTGGAATGGTTTGGGTTGGAGGAACCTTAAATCCCATCCATTCCTACCCCATCCCAGTTCAGGGACACCTTCCACCATCCCAGGTGGATCCAACCCCAAAGTCCAACCTGGCCTTGGACATTCCCAGGAATTCTCTGGGAATCCCAGCCCAATCAGGAATTCCTTGCCCAGATCCCAGCGCCAGCTCCCCTTTCCCAGTGGGAGCCATTCCCTGGCTCCTGTCCCTCTGTCCCTTGTCCCCAGTCCCTCTCCAGCTCTCCTGGAGCCCCTCCAGGGACTCTGAGCATTCCCTGGAATTTTCCCTTCTCCAGGGGAACATTCCCAGCCCACCAAGGAAGTGAGAATATGGGAAGAAGGAATCGCGGCATAGAGGCCCCAAAAGGCTGGGAAAGGGGAGCTAGGAAATAGTGTAAAATATTAAATATGAATAATTTATTATTTATATTGAATAATACAGAAATAAACAAAAATTTAATATTTATATTTGGGAAACAGAATAATAATGAAAAATTAAATATATTAAAAATTATATATAAAAATATATATGGCTATATATTTGGATATATATCTCCAAAATTATATATATAAAATGTACATTTTATTGTATATAAATATATAATTATTCTTTTATATTTTATTGAATTATATCTTTATGTTTTCTCTATTATATTGAATTGCATCTTTATATTTTTGTTTTTATATTATTATACTATATTTTGTATTTTTGTTTTATATTTTTGTTTTTATTTCCTGTTATATATGATATATGCTATCACTTTATATATTATCTAAATTTATTAATTTGGATATTTTATTTTAATTTATAACTATAGTAATAGCTATTATGAATATACAACAATAAAATATAACTTACTAATATATAATGCAGAATGTACATATATAGTAAATAATGTATTTAAGGTAATTATAATCTATTATATATTTTATATGGTATATTACAATTTATTTTAGATTATACATTTATAGATTGTAATATTTATGATTTTCCTTCTTTATTTTATTATTTAATTTAATTCCATTTTTATTATTTGATTTTATTTTATCTTCATATTTTATTCTCTCATCTTCTATTAATTTTTTAGAATTCTCTTCTGCTTAATTTTATTTTGTTTTCTCCTTTTCTATTTTATTTTTGCTTCATTCTATTTTATTTTCCCATCTCTATTCCTTTTGCCTGAGACAATTTGCTTTCTTTATATTTTATATAATAGATTTTATATTTTATGTTTTATATTTTGTTTTATGTTATATGTTATATTTTATATGTTATATGTTATATATGTTATATTTTATACATTATATTTTATACGTTATATTTTATATTTTATATTATATATGTTATATGCTATATGCTATATGATATGTTATGTTATATGTTATATGTTATACATTATATGTTATATGTTGTTTTTCTATTTTCTATTTCATATTTTCTATTTTCTATTTTCTATTTTCTATTTTCTATTTTCTATTTTCTATTTTCTATTTTCTAATTTTAAATTTATTTCCTTCTATAATATTTTTATTGTATGATGTTGTTACTTTTAATTTGATTTTATATTTTATATTGTAATATTTTATATTTTATATTTTCTTTTCTTTTCCCATTTCTTTTATTCTCCCATTCCATGATCCCAGATTTCTCCTCCTCCCGCTGATCCTTTCCCGAAGGATTCACCCCTGACTGCAGGAAGGCAGGGCTGTGTCCCCTCCCCTGCTCCTGGCACTGGGAATGTCATCCCAAATGTCACCACGCTCTGGGAGTTCCGATCCCAGAATCCCAACTTCCGGATCCCGGCAGGGTGCGAATAAAAATGGGAACACGGTGTTATCCGGAGCCTACGGAATCATCCGGAGCCTGCGACATCGGCTCCATCCCGGTTTTCCGGGGTTGGATCCCACGAGGGGTTGGATCCCTGGAATCCTTGGGAGGGAGCCCAGGAGGAGTTGGATCCCTGGAATTCTTGGGATGCAGCCTACGAGGGGTTGGATCCCTGGAATCCTCGGGATGGAGCCCATGAGGGGTTGGATCCTTGGAATCCCCGGGATGGAGCCCAGGAGGGGTTGGATCCCTGGAATTCTCGGGATGGAGCCCAGGAGGGGTTGGATCCCTGGAATTCTTGGGATGGAGCCCAGGAGGGGTTGGATCCCTGGAATCCTTGGGATGGATCCTATGAGGGGTTGGATCCCTGGAATCCTTGGGATGGAGCCCACGAGAGGTTGGATCCTTGGAATTCCCGGGATGGAGGCCAGGAGGGGTTGGATCCCTGGAATTCTCGGGATGGAGCCCACGAGGGGTTGGATCGTCGGAATCCCTGGGATGGAGCCCACGAGGTGTTGGATCCCTGGAATTCCATGCTGTCACCTCGGATAGTGCCAAATCCCGGGATTCCCTCTCCAGAGACATGGGGCTGCTGCTCCCATCCCTGCTCTTCCCCAGACACCTCCGAGCCACAGAAGGATTTATTCCCAAGAAGGGAATCCTGATGGAAACCTCTTATCTGGGAAGGGAAAGGGTGGGAGCTCATCATTCCATGGATCTCAGCAATCCAGGGATTTGTGCGGGTTTTTAGTCCAGGAAACACCTATCCATCCACCATCCATCCATCCATCCATCATCCATCCATCCATCCATCATCCACCCACCATCCATCCATCCATCCATCCATCCGTCCATCATCCATCCATCATCCATCCATCCATCCATCCATCCATCCATCCATCCATCCATCATCCATCCATCATCCATCCATCCATCATCCATCCATCCATCCATCCATCATCCATCCATCCATCCATCCATCCATCCATCCATCCATCCATCCATCCATCCATCCATTATCCATCCATCCATCCATCCATCATCCATCCCTCCATCCATCTACCATCCATCCATCCATCCATCCCAAAGCACAGCATGGATAGAACCGGAATTTTCCTCCTCTCATTACAGCTCCCTTTCCATCCTCATCTGCTGCTTCCCCCTGCATTGGAACCGAACCGTGCTGGGAATCGCTCCTGACTGGGATCCCAAACCCTCATACCCACCAAGGCAGATCCCGGGAATACCAACACCACGCACTCCGGCAATCCCACATTCCCAAAAAACAGCACCGCGCGTTCTCCCAGTTTTTCTCCACCAAGCAGGACAATCCCGACCGCGCTCCGCGGCTCCGCAGCTCCGGGGCCGTGTTTGGGGTTTTTCGCGGTGTTTGTTTTGGGCGGCCCTGCCCCGGCGCTGACCCCGGCTCCGTCACGCGCTCCTGGCACACGTGTGGCCCCCGGCTCCTCCATCCCGCGCTATTCCTGGCTGCCGAGCGGGAATTGGCCGGGATTAGCTCCCGAACGCCGGCAGCTGACGCTCGTCGGGAGCCTGCGCTCCGCCATCATTCTGCAACGCCTTCCTCCTCCTCCTCCTCCTTTTCCTCCTTTTCCTCCTTTTCCCTCTTTGTTCTCCTCTCTCCAGCCCCACCGGGCTCGGATCCCAGATCCCGGCATTGGGATCGCTGCCCGAACCCGCGGGTTTCATAACAACGGCTCCATGACCCTCCTGCCTCTCCCTTTTCCGAGCGGATGGATTCATCCCTCGGCTGCCATTCCAGCTCATCCCGCTGCGCCAACCATTCCAAACCCTCCGCCGCGGCCTTTGGGAATGCAGTTCCAGCCACCAGCGCGGTGAGAATTGTCCCAGCACAGCCCCTTTCCCACCGCCGATCCAAAATTCCAGCCGGCAGCCAGGCCTGCGTCCGGCTCCTGCCCCAAAATTCTGGATATTCCTGGCTTTGCGGCCAGGGAACCTCGCGGGTTCTCTGGCATCCTTTGAAAATGGAAAATTTGGAGACGCCGGCAAATCTGGAGGGGAATTCCCCCATTTTTGGGGTTTTGGGGAACACCCTCCACGAAATCCCGGGGGTCTGGATGAGATCCATGGGTGGTAATTCCATCCGGATCAGCTCCAAAACTCAGGAAACCATCACTAAACCCAAATCCCATCATTTCTTTTCAGGAAAACATTTAAATGACATCCACTTGGAGGATGCTGGGATTGCTCTGGGAACGCCCAGTCCAGCTTCATCAGGAATCAAAATTTCCGTCAGAAATTCTGAAATCCCAGGATTTTATTTTTTGGTGGGGGAGGGGATTGTAAATCCTCAATGACACAAATCTCGGTGAATTATTCCCCATTTTATTTTTGTTCCCCACCAATCATTTCATTCCGTGCTTGGAGAATTCTTGAAGCACCTGGATATTTTGAGATCCCAAATATCCCACAGCAGACCCCAATTTCCCGCTCCCTTTTTTTAGGAACGCTCCCCCAAAAATCCAGGATTTATCCCCCCAGCCGGGTTTTTGGGAGAATTTGGGAATCTCCAGGGGCTGTGCCAGCCTGGCCCTGCCACCGCGGTGTCCCCGCTTAGGCCCAGCTTTATTGTCCCCCCCACGCCCCGGCTGCCGGGAAGGGCCGGGATTAGTGGGGCCACGTGAGCTGGGCTTGCTCCAGGAATGTGCTCTGACGCAGGCTGGGATGTGGGAATGGCATCCAGCACCTGCTGGATTCCCAGACCTCGGGAATCTCTGGCGGATACCAGGATTTGGGATCTTTTCCGGGTGTTTTCAGCATCCCGGTGTGACCCGACCCCGTTAAATGTGGGATCGTTCAGGCTGATGTTCCCCGTTGGCGCCTGTTCCCAAGGATTTGGCAGCTGGATGCTGTTCCCAGATCCTCTGGAATAGCTCAGATCCCTCCTGGAAGTGAGTCCGGGAAGCGCTCCAGGAAAAGAGGGTGGGAGAGTTCATCCCATCCCAAAAAAGCTCCAGCAGAGGGGATGGAGGAAGGGATGGAGGCCCCTCAGGAAAGAACCACCGAATCCCAGAATTCCCAACAGGTTTGGATTGGGAAGGACCTTAAAGATTTTTTTCCATGGGCAGGGACAATTCCCACTACCCTAGGTTGATCCAGCTTGGCCTTGGACATTCCCAGGGATCCAGGGGCAGCCACAGCAAATCTGGGAATTCCAGCCCAGCCCCTCCTCACCAGGAATTCCTTCACAAGATTCCAACCCTGCCCTTTGGAAGCTCCAAAATCACCTGGCGTGGATCCCGTCACTTCCACCGTGTCCCAGTCCGGAGGGAAATGGGAATCCGGGGGTTTTGGGGCTCCCAGCTCTTCCCAACCTCATCTTTCCTGCTTTTTTAAATTTTTTTTTTCCAGGAGTGGAAAACCTGTGGCAGCCCCAGCCTTTGTCCCCTCATTCTGTCCCTGTGGGACCGGAACCCGTTAATGAGCCGAGGTGATTAATTTTTAACGGCCCCCTCTTAATTGCTGGGCTATAAATAGACCTTCCTGGCCTTCCTGGCTTTTCCCAGATGTTTTGCTCCATGTTGGGAATCCCGGGATGCTCCGGAGGGTTTGGGGCCACGGGCAGAGATGGAGTTGTAGGGTGGCCCAAGAGTTGTCCCCAAAAAGGTCGGATGGAGCCCATGGGGACACCCGGAGAATCCCATGGATTTGCCAGCAGCCAGGCAGGCAGAAATCATGGAATTATGGGATCACTTTGGTTGGAAAAACCCTTGCAGATTCCTGAGTCCAGCCACTCCTCCCAGCATTCCCTGGCCACCACCACGTCCCCAAGTGCCACATCCATGGGGATCCAAATCCCCCCAGGAATGGGGATCCACCCCTGCCGTGGGCAGTTGGGAAATGCTTTCCATGCAGGAATTGTCCTAAAAATCCAACCTAAACCTTCCCTGGCAAAACTTGGGACTGTCCCTTGTCCCGAGGGCTGGAAAACACCGGGATCACTTCAACCTGAGCCTGGCATGGAACTCCTGACCCTGAGAGCAAATCCCTTCATCCATCCCATCCCATCCCATCCCATCCCATCCCATCCCATCCCATCCCATCCCATCCCATCCCATCCCATCCCATCCCAAATCATCCCAATCCCTTCCTATCCCAATTCTGTTCCATCAATCCCATCCCAAGAGGGATTTATGGGAATTTCACCCCCTCCACTTTCCCCCTTCTGTCTCCTCTGCCTGGGATTTTCCATCCCATAATGACACTGGGAAGGGGCACTTTTCCCTACAGGACTCTGGCGGGTTTTCCCGGGAAAAGCCGGATCCGTGGATCTGAGCTGCCCTTGGGATTTGGGATGGGTTTGGGATGGGTTTGGGATGCTCCTGCCACTTCCCAGCTCACCCCAAGGACCTCAGATCTCGCCTCGGCCTCTCCAAGGAAATATTCTCCAATGGAAACATTCCCCAGGTTAATTAAACTCGTTGAACGTTAATCATATCCATGGATTAATTAGGAAAAGCACTGGGAGGCGGAGCGGGGATATGGATCCCGGGAGGGAAGAGAAATTCCCTGGATGGGTGGAAGCAGCTTTGGCTCCGAAATTCCCTCCCGCTCTCCTGGCAGATTCCTGTCCCTGGATGATCCCATCTTCATTCCAGGTGATTCCCATCTTTTCTAGGTCATCCCATCATCACTCCTGGGTGATTCCCATCATTTCGGGGTGATCCCATCATTTCTGGATGATCCCATTCTCACTTCCAGGTGATCCCATCATTTTTGGATGATCCCACCCTCACTCCTGGGTGATTCCCATATTTTCTGGGTGATCCCATCATTTCTGGGTGATCCCATCCTCACTCCTGGGTGATTCCCATAATTTCTGGCTGATCCCATCTTTTCTGGATGATCCCATTATCACTTCCAGGAAATTCCCATCATTTCTGGCTGATCCCATTCTCACTTTCAGGAAATTCCCATGATTTCTAGATAATCCCATTCTCACTTCCAGATGATTTCCATCATTTCTGGCTGATCCCACCCTCACTCCTGGGTGATTCCTATTTTCCCTGCGCTGATCCCTCTCTTCCCTGAGTGATTTTCCCTCTGCCGTGAGAAATCCCAGTTCTCTCTGGATGATCCCACCCTCACTTCCAGGAATTTTCCTTTTCTCCTGGGTGATCCCTGCTGTCCCTGGATGATCCCACCCTCATTCTTGGCTGATTCCCATTTTTTTTAGGTGATCCCTCTTTCCCTGCCTGATCCCCCCACTCCTTTTTGGACTCCGAGCCAAAAATAAAATCCCAAATTCCTCTCTCCCCAACCCATCCTGCCTCCAACTCTGCCAACAGCTCCCAGCAAAGTAAAACCAAACCCTAAATCCCGTTTTTAAATTTTTTTTCCCTGATTTCCAGCCCCGCTCCCGGGAATGCTGCAGCATTCCAGCTGCGATCGCACCGTGTCTCTTCCCATCTCGTCACATTCCCTCCTCGCCGGGATGATTCATCCTTCCCCCCTCCCTTCCCAAACATCCACAGGCACAAAAAAATCAATCCCAACCCTGGTGGCCCCTTTCCTGAAGGGTTCCCATCGCATCCACGGGGAAAAGTCAGCTGCCTCGGAATTAAAGATTTAATTCCAAGAATTCCTCTTGGAATTCAAAGCCAGCCCAGGGAGGGGTTGGAAAGGATTGTCCTTGTCCCACAAAAAAAAAAAAAATTAAAATAAAAGAGCCAGGAGATGCTGTTGATTGGGATCCACCACTAAAATTCCCTAAATTCTGGGAGATGCTCAGTGAATGAATCCCCAGAAGCAGCCAAATTCCTGGGATTGCTGGAAAAGTCGGATATATCCCGGTTTGGAGGATTTGGGTGGGGACAGGAGGGGCTGGAGGTGACTTTTCCCTCTCCAGGTCACATCCAGGTGGGATCAGCACCTTCCAGCCCCAAAGGGAGGCTTGGAAAACTCCGTTTAAAGCTCTTGGAATTCCTGAGGAAAACAACCTGGCCGTGAAAAAACAGGAATGTGGAAAAGGGGGATGCCTGAGTGTGAAACCATCTCTGGGGAGAGGAAGAGGAGGAAATTAGGGATTCTGGGTGGCTGGGGAAAAATCGGGGAGCCGGGAAGGTTCTGGAAACTGGGAATTGGCTGCGGGGAAGGAAAAGCGGTGTGAAAAGCAGAGAAAAGAATTTAAGGAGACAGGGATGAAGGAGGGAAGAGGATGCGGGAAGGGGGAGAGCGGAGGAGAAGCGACAGCGCCCGGCCCACGGGGTGGGAATTTTCTCACCCAGGGATGGAGGCAGCAGCCAGGCTCCAGAGAAAAGATGGGAATTTCATCCCTAGGGACAGGCTGTGACCTCCCAGCCCTGGCACCCTGCTGGGCACGGCACCCGTGCCCAGGGGACAAACGGCGACACCGCGGAGGGAGCCTCGGAAAGGGGATTTGGGAAGGGGGATGTGGGATTTGGGAAGGGGGATTTGGGAAGAGGGATTTGGGAAGGGAGATTCGGGAAGGGGAATGTGGGATTTGGGAAGGGGGAT
>QUSF01000265.1:42631-61130 GCA_003676055.1 Chloebia gouldiae
GGGGAACTGGGGAACTGGGATTTGGGAAGGGAGATTTGGGATTTGGGAAGTGGGATTTGGGATTTTCGAAGAAGGATCCCGGGAAGTGAGATTTGGGAAGGGGAATGTGGAAATGGGATCTGGGAAGGAGGATTTAGCAAACGAGATTGAGAAGTGAGATTTGGGAAGGGAGATTTGGGATTTGGAAAGTGGGATTTGGGAAGGGGGATTTGGGAAGAGGGATCCCGTGCCAGGGACACACAGCTTGTCCCTTGTCACCTGTCACTCCCGGCTCTGTGGAGGTGACACTCAGGAAGAGAAATCCCGGGAAAAGGGAATGGCTGTGCAGCTCCGGTTCCCTGGAATCTTCTGCTCCCCATGGATCTGTGCAGGTGACACCGGGACAGTGGCAGCACGGACCTTGAGGAAGGGACCCCGCCAGGGGACAAAGCTGTCCCTGCGGTGTGACACGGCCACGCCCACCTGTGACAGTGCCAGCTCCGTGGGAGTGACGCTGGGACCTCGGGAAGAGAAATCCCGGGAAGAGGAACCCCAAAAAGAGGAATTCCAGGAATAGGGAACCCTCACCAGGGGGACAAAGCTGATCCCACAGAGTGACACGGCCAAGGCCACCCGTGACCCTCGTGGCACCACAGAGGTGACACTGGGACCCCAAAAAGAGGAATTCCAGGAATAGGGAACCCCTCACCAGGGGGACAAAGTTGTTCCTGCAGAGTGACACGGTCACCTGTGACAGTCCTGGCTCCATGGAGGTGACACTGGGACCTTGGGAAGAGAAATACTGGGAAGAGGAACCCCAAAAAGAGGAATTCCAGGAAGAGGGAACCGCTCACCAGGGGGACAAAGCTGTTCCCACAAGGTGACACAGCCAAAGCCACCCGTGACCCTCCTGGCTTCGTGGAGGTGACACTGGGACCTTGGGAAGAGAAATCCCGGGAAGAGGAACCCCAAAAAGAGGATTTCCAGGAAAAGGGAACCCTCACCAGGGGAACAAATTTGTTCCCGCAATGTGACACGGTCACCTGTGACTGTCCTAGCTCTGTGGAGGTGATACTGGGACCTTGGGAAGAGAAATCCCGGGAAGAGGAAAGAAAATGGGAACCTCTCACCAGGGGGACAAAGCTGTTCCCACAAGGTGACACAGCCAAAGCTACCCATGACCTTTGTGGCACCACAGAGGTGATAGTGGGAACTTGGGAAGAGAAATCCTGGGAAGATGGACCCCAAGAAGAGGAATTCCAGGAAAAGGGAACCCTCACCAGGATGAGTGACACTGTCACCTGTGACCCTCGTGGCACCATGGCGGTGACACGGGGACCTCGCAAATAGGGAACCCAAGGCCACTTTTCTCCCGACCGCGGCACTGCCGAATCCCACCCCAAATCCTCCTCCTCACTGGAATCCCCCACCAAAAAAAATCCCGGAATGCTGATTTCCCCCCAAAATGGATCCCCCTAAATGCCACCCCTCAGAGCCAGGGACAGCTGCCCATGGCCGGGAGGGGTTTGTTCCATAAAAAGGGTTGGAAAAATGGGAATTATTCCCTGTACAATGCCATTGCCAGACCTGGCAGGGAAGGGGTGGACGAGGCAGAATATTTATAATTATTCTAACATTATTATTATTATTATTATTATTATTAATTATTATTATTATTATTATTATTATTATTATTATTATTATTATTATTACATAAATACCATCATTAATATTGTTTAATGAATTATGATTACTATTTAATAATAAATTCCTAAGCCAAAACCATCACAACCCCATCACGGGCACCACCCTCAGAGCTCACCCCATCCATTCTCCCGGATCTTTCCAGCACAGGAAAACCAGGAAAATCCCTTCCCATCATCCAAGGAAGGTGACGAAGAAGAGACCCCAGGTTAATTCCTGGATTTCTGGGATTGGGGTGCAGGAAAAGTGGGAGCAGCCCCCACCCCAACACCCCAATCCCCACCATGTCCCTCCTCGGGTCACCGCTGTCACCCCCTGCTCCGTCCTCTTCCAACTTTTCCCTGGATCATGGAACGAGTTGGGTTGGAGAAACATCAAAGCTCACCCAGGGCCACCTTCCCATTTTTCCAGGTTGCTCCAACCCCTGTCCAACCTCACCTCGACCCTTTGCCGGACATTTGAGGGGACACCACATGCTGGGGGTGTCCCCACAGACCCCTCGGAGTTGTCCCCAACCCTATCCCAACCATTCCAAGGACGCAATGAAGATAAACCATCACCGGGAACGCCGCGCACATTCCGCCGCCACCTCGCTCCGCGCATCCGACGGCTCGGGGACACGGCCACCGCGATGTCCCCGAGCCCGAGGAGCCACCGCGGGTCTCACCTGCGTCTCGGAGAGGTTGAGCTGCCGCGCTAACTCCGTCCTTTCCCGGCCCACCACGTACTGGCAGCGCTGGAATTCCAGCTCCAGGCGGTAGAGCTGCTCCGCCGTGAAGGACGTCCGCGTCCGCTTGGGCCGGTCCAGGTCCAGCCCCTTGGGCAGCACGATCTCCCGGATCGTCCCTTTGGCATCTGTGAGGGAAACAGGGAAAACCGTCAGGAAAAAAAAAACAAAAAAACCAACAACAAAAAAGTGAAGGAATCGGTCCAAAAATCCAAAAATGCGGTTAATGAGCATTGGGAAACCGGAGCGTTTCATCATGGGAATATCAGTTTGGAAAGCCTGGAGCAAACAGGATATTGATGCCAAAGAAGAATTCGAATTAAAGATGATTTTTCCTGTAATTTTGATATAATTTTTGATGGAGAGAACCATCAGGGGAAGAAACCAAACTGAAGGAATTTGTCCAAAAATCCAAAAAAATGTGATTAATGAGCATTGGGAAACCGGAGCGTTTCATCCTGGGAATATCAGTTTGGAAAGCCTGGAGCAAACAGGAGATTGATGCTAAGGAAGAATTTGAGTTAAAGAAGATTTTTTCTGTATTTTTTTTAATATAATTTTTGATGGAGAGAACAATCAGGAAAAAAATAAAATGGAAGGAATTGGTCCAAAAATCAAAAAAATGCGTTAATGAGCGTTGGGAAACCGGAGCATTTCATCCTGGGAATAACAGTTTGGAAAGCCTGGAGCAAACAGGAGGTTGATGCCAAGGAAGAATTCGAATTAAAGATGATTTTTTTCTGTAATTTTGATATAATTTTTGATGGGGAAAACCATCAGGGAAAAAAATAAAATGGAAGGAATTGGTCCAAAAATCCAAAAAAATGCGGTTAATGAGCGTTGGGAAACTGGAGCGTTTCATTATGGGAATATCAGTTTGGAAAGCCTGGAGCAAACAGGAGGCTGATGCCAAGGAAGAATTTGAATTAAAGATTTTTTTCTGTAATTTTTATATAATTTTTGATGGGGAGAACCATCAGGGGAAGAAACCAAACTGAAGGAATCACTACAAAAATCCAAAAAATGCGGTTAATGAGCGTTAGGAAACCAGAGCGTTTCATCCTGGGAATAACAGTTTGGAAAGCCTGGAGTGAACAGGAGGTTGATGATAAGGAAGAATTCAAATTAAAGATGATTTTTTCTGTAATTTTGATATAATTTTTGATGGAGAGAACAATCAGGAAAAAAATAAAATGGAAGGAATTGGTCCAAAATCCAAAAAAATGTGATTAATAAGCATTGGGAAACTGGAGCATTTCATCCTGGGAATATCAGTTTGGAAAGCCTGGAGCAAACAGGAAGCTGATGCCAAGGAAGAATACGAATTAAAGATTATTTTTCTGTAATTTCAATATAATTTTTATATAATTTTTAACAAGGAGAAAATGGAAAAAAACAAAAATAGGAAGAAATGGATCCAGGGGAAAAAAACCAAAATTGAAGGAATCAGTACAAAAATCCAAAAACTTGGTCGGGGTGGGGGGGGGGGGAATGGAAAATAAATGGAATTGAAGAGTGGCTGGGTGTGGATTATCCATGGAATTCCTACAGTCTGGAGCTAAATTGTGGCTTGGTTCTTCCCTCCGGCCCCAAGTGCAGAGAGTTTATAAATATCCAGGGAAAGGCGACAGATCTCCATGAATTAGGGTTTTTTTAAAGATATAAATAAAATCCATAAATTTTTTTTTTTTGGGAAAAATTTAGTATTTAATCCTGGCAATAATAGTTTGGAAAGCCGGGAGTAAACAGGAGATTTATACCAAGAAAGAATTTGAATTAAAGGATTTTTTTCTGTAATTTTAATATAATTTTTTATTTCTGTCCTTCCTTGGCAATACTGGAAAAAAATTCATCTCTATTACAATTCCCATCTCTCCAGAATTATCCTTCCGGAAGGAATATTTCCTTGGAAAGCTCAGCTCCCGTTTTGGGGCAGTTTCCTATTAAAGGACAAGTTTGGGAAGCGCCGTGGGCACTGAGCTGCTCCCGGCTGTGGATTTTATGAGGTTGGGAATATCCAAGGAAAGAAAAGTTTGAGGGTTTGGCCGTGGGGCCATTCCAGAGGAGCCTCCGTAGCTTCGCTTCCCAAACAAACTCCACCAAAAAAAAAAAAAAATCCACAGGAATTCTGCCCCAGCTCCGGGAATTAAAATGAGCTTCAGGAATTGCCCGTTGGGATCGCCCCAGATCCCAAATCCCAAATCCCAAATCCCGGCTCCCTGCAGAGCTCCCAGGGGCTTTTCCATAGGGTTAAAATCCAGCCAGGAAGCCACTCCAAACACTGATTTTGGGATGCTGGATCCCAATTCCGGAGGGATCCCGGCTGGAGGTCAATGGATCTCCCTCCCTCTGGCTGAGTTGGGCATGAAGGGGTTACAAAATTCCTGGGGTGGGAAGGAGGAAAACAGCGAGGAAAAGCTGGGAATGGGGTGATGGAGATGGGGTGGGGATGGTGGAGATGGGAATGGTGACACCAGGAATGGTGGCAATGGGATTGGGATGGTGGCATCGGGATGGGAACGGTGGCATCGGGATGGGAACGTGGCACTGGGATGGGAACGAACAGGGGCACTGGGATGGGAATGGGGGCACTGGGATGGGAATGGCGGCACTGGGATTGGGATGGTGGCATTGGGATTGGGATGGTGGCACTGGGATGGGAATGGTGGCACTGGGATGGGAACGGTGGTACTGGGATGGGAACAAACAGGGACACTGGGATGGGAATGGTGGCACTGGGATGGGGATAGTGGCACCGGGATTGGAATGGTGGCACTGGGATGGGGACAATGGCACCGACATTGGAATGGTGGCACTGGGATTGGAATGGTGGCGCTGCCATAGGATCGGTGGAGCAGGGATGAGGACGCAGGAGCTGGGATGAGGGTGGTGGATCCAGCACCGGGATGGCAATGGGGACCAAACACTGATCTGGGAAAGGGACCCCAATCCCGGAGCCGCTCTCCCACCACGGAGCCGCGGGACACGGCCGAGGCGCCATCCCGGAACGCGGCACCGAAGGAGTCCCGAGGGCTTGGGGACACCCAGGGTGGCACAGGGGGTGGTGGCACCGGACCCACACCCCAAACCCTACAGGCTGGCGCGGAGCAGCCGGGAAGGAAAGGAGTTGTAGGCGGATCAGCGGCTTTTCCGGCGGGATCAACGCCAGGAACCATTTTGTGTGGGAAGCGCCATGGCGGTGACGATGCCCGGACCACGTCCGCACTCCCGTGCCCACGTCCGTGCCCACGCCACAGCCACGGCACAACAACAGCCAGGAACGCCGGGAATGCCGGATCTGGGGCCGCAGCTGCGGCCTCGGCTCCAGCTCGGGCATTATTTATTGTTATTCCCCCGGCAGCTGGAGCAGCTCCGGAGGGACGGCAGGGAAAAGGGCACGGCCGCGGTGCCAGCTCGGCACGGGGGACACCAAACCCTTCGTCCCACCCTACTGACCTTCCCCAGGGTAGGTTTTGGGGAGGCTCATCCCCCCCCATTCCAGACTTTGGAACCCCCTCCTGAGAACCTTTTCCCTTTCTGGAGCCCCAAAAATTCCCGGGTCCCGCCTGGAGGGTTCCAGAGCCTTGGGCCTCACTGGTGGCACGTCCTCCTCTTGGGGACCGGGGTACACCTGGTGGCTCTGGAGCCAGGACATGGCTGGGGCTGAAATCCCCCAAAAGTGCAGAGGGCACCCAAATCCATTGGGACACCCCAGGCTGGCACAGGGACACCCCGTGCCCACCCGGGTTGCCACCCCAACACAGCTGTCAGGACCTTTCGGGGCACACACCCCTCCCTGCCAGCCCCCCAAAATGTCCCCTCAGTGCCATGGGGTGGCACCAAACGCCACCGGGGTCCCTCCACGTGCCCTGCGGCCACCGGGCCCAGGGCTGGGCCCGCCCCGGGAGGTGACCGGGATGTGTCCCCAGCCCCGTGGGGCTGCAGTGGCCGCGGTGACAGCGGCACCGGCCTCGGGGCTGCCCAGGTCCTTCCTTGTCCCCTTTATCCCCGGGAGCCACTCCCGACGAGACGGGGATGGCCGGGAGGCGACCGGGAGGCGACTGGGAGGTGACCGGGAGGTGACCGGGAGGTGGACGGGAGGTGACCGGGAGGCTCCGTCCCTCACGGACCATCCCCGGTACGGCGGGACCGGCGAGCGGACTGAGATTCCGAGAAGACCCCATTGATGTGAGGGGTCACCAGGACCCCCTGCCTTCACGGAAAGCACCGGGGCTTCACCGGAGCTGCACCGGAGCTGCACCGGGGCTGCACCGGGGCTGCACCGGGGCTGCACCGGGGCTGGCGGCAGCTCCGCCGCAGCCGCTCCTCACCGAGGCCGGAGCTTTCCCGGGGCGAGCAGCGAGGGTGAAACTCAAAATATTTTAAAAAATAATTTTTTAAAACATAAAAATGAACATTTTAACCTCCCGCTTCGCACAAAACCGACCGGGAGGCTCTGCCCGGGCCCAGCCGCCGCTCGGCCCCGGCCCTGCCCGGCGGAGGGACCGGGGCCGAGGCGGGTGGGGACCGGGACCGGCGGGTCCGTGTGCCCGCAGCCCGGGTGGCTCCTCCACGTTCCCCCCGCTTCGTTTCGGCTCAACCCCGGTGATTTGCGGCGTTTTCTCCCTGCCACCATTTTGTCCGCACCGTGGCGGCTGCAGCAAGATGGTGAAACCGGGCGCTCCCGGTGAGGGTCCCCGGGGTCGGCGGGAGCGGAGACCCTGCCCCAGCCTTGGGCACCGATCCCCGCCGCTCTCCCGGTGCCGGCACCGTCGGGGCGGCCTCGGTGGGGCTGAAACCGGCGGAGGAGCGGTCTGACCCCAGCCTGACCCCGGCGGGACCGGCCACAGCCCCGCTCGGCGACCCCCGGGGACGCGGGGACAGCACGGGCGGGACCCCGGGGCTCGCCGCCGAGAGCTGCCCGCTGCTCGGCCGCTGTCCCCGGTTCGGACTGGGACAACCGGGCTGTCAGCGAAAGGCGCCTATCGCGACAACCGGGAGAGAGGTTTGGGTGAGCGGCGGGGCTTTCGCGGGATGCCGGAGCCCGGGATGAGGACGGGACAGGGACCGGGCTCCGGTGTCCCCCGGCCCCGCGGCGGTGAGGACGGAGCCGCCGCTCCGCTGCCCGAGCGCTGCGCTGGGCACCGGGAGGCCTCGGCCCTGATCGCCGAGCGGCCGCCGAGCCGCTCCGGGCTCCGCCAGCGGCGGAGGAACGGCGGGGACGCGGAGCATCCCCGGGATCCCGGAGCCGCGGAGCGCTCGGGACCCACCCGCCAGCGACAGCCGCGCCAGAGCGCCCCAAACTTCTCGGGGTTCGCCACAAGCCAGAAGTGCTCCCGGCGAGTCCCGGGCCGGCGGGGACTGAGCGCGGGCGGCGGGGCGGGATGAGGGGTGCGGGACACGGCGGGTCCGGGAAGCACCGAGCCCCAGCCGGGGCCGAGCCGGTGATATTATAAAGGGTAAAAAAAAAAAAAAAAAAAAATAAATAAACCCCCCCTCGCCCGCCGCCGCTCCGTGACGCTTTTCTCCTGCGACATCGCTCCCAACGCCGAGCTGATGCTGTCCCCCCTCTCCCGCCGCCCGCGCGTTCCCCGCGGGGCTCCGCCGGCCCGGCGGGTCCGTGACCCCGGGGCTGTTCCCCCGGAGCCCTCCCGGCCGCCCGCTGGGCACGGCCCCGCTCCGAGCCCGCTGCCGGCGGAGCCGGGCTGGGGCAGCGGGCCCGGTCCGTGCCGCGCTCAGCGGAGCCGGGGCAGAAGCGGCGGGGCCGGGATGCCGGCGGTCGCAGCCGGGAAGCGCCCGGGATGCGCTGGAAGCGGTGCCGGGGATGCCCCGTGGCCGGAGGGGAACCCCCCGCGGGGGAAGCGGGGAGCGGGGAGCGGAGCGGGGAACGTGTCCGTACCTCGCACCAGGATGCGGCGGCAGTAATCCGCCTCGCCGGTCCCCGACGGGCTCTCGGTGTCCGGGGCGCACTGCTTGGAGGAGCCGGGGCTGACCGCCGACGTTCCCGGGATGTCCTTGAAGCCGCCGGCGGCTCCTCCGCTGCCGCCGCCGCCGCCGCCGGCGCGCAGGGCGCTCTCCAGCTCCGCCCGGGTCGGCAGCTTCTCCCGGGCCCGCCCGGTAGCCGCGGGCTCGGCCAGCAGCACGGGGCTCCCGCCGGGCTCGGCCCCTCCATCGCTCATCCCTGCGGCCGCCGCGGCGGGATCAAACATCAGGAGGCAGAGAGAGGCACGGGGAGAGGGAGAGAGGAGGCAAGGCTGGGCGGGGGGGATGGGAGGGAGCCCCCCCCCCCCCCCCCCCCCCCCCCCCCCCCCCCCCCCCCCCCCCCCCCCCCCCCCGCCCCCCCCGGGGCTCGGCGCCCCGGCTCACCCCCATGGCCGGGGAGCGCCGGGGGCTGTCGCCTGTCGCCTGTCGCCCTCTCCCACCCGCATTTAAAGCGCACCCCCCTCCCCGCCCCGCCGGCCGGGGGTGGTACCGGGGGTGGCGGGGACCCGTCGGGGCGTCCCGAGAGGGTGCGAAGCTGGCGGGGGGGGGGAAAGGAGTTTCAAAGTTTGACAGGCGGCCCCCTCCCCGCGCCCCCTCCCCAGCTCCACCTCCCGCGGCACCTCGCTCCGGGCAAACTTCAGGCGCTCCGGTGGCAGCCGCTGCCCTTCCATGGAGCGCCGGTACCGGTGCGGGTCCCGGTGTCGGTGCCGGTACCGGCGGGAGCGGGCGACGGGTGAACCGCCGCCGGCAGCCGGGCTCGCCGCGCTGCGCTTGGGATTGGCGTGCGAGGGAAATCGATACCGGGAGATTGGGGGCGATGATTTTAGGGGGGCGGTGGGGACGCGGGGCGGGAGGGGAAAGGGAGGCCGAGGGGAGGAAGCTGCGGAGGAAGCGGCCGGGGGTGGGACCGGCGAAGAAGCCGGGTCCTTATTCCTCCGGTCCGGCCCTCCCCCGCCGCCGCGCTCCGCTGCGCATCCCCCGGCGGCCGCCGCCGGAGCCGGCAGCGGGGAGCGAGCGGCCGAGCCCCCGCCGCACCGGGGAGCGGCTGGGGGAGAGCGGCGGGGGAGGAAAAAGCCGATTTTAAATTAACGGCTCGGTACAGACGCAATTTCCTGCCCTCCCGTTCTGTGACACCGATTGGTAAACAAAGAGCCCCTCGGCGGCCGCTGCCCGGCTCCGAGAGCGGCGGCTCCGGTTCCCGGTTCCTTCTCGGGGGGCTCACCCTGGGGACCCCCGCCCAGCCCGGGCAGGGCCGCCAGAGGTGACAACGAAAATAGAAATCCCCCGGCCCCGGTGGGCGCTGCCCCTCCCCGGGCCGGGCGGGGGTCGGGGAGCTCCGGTCCCGCTTCCCCGCGCTGCCCCGCAGCTACCGGGGGAGTCCCCGCTGCTAGCGGGGTTACCCCACTGCCGCCCCGGGAGACCCTCGAAATTCCCGGATCCGGCACAGCCGCTCCCGGGCACCGGCACCGACACCGAGCGGGGCGGCTCCCGGTTCCCAGCTGGGAGTGCCGGACCCGGTGTGTGCGGGGGTGTCCCGGGGGTCTCCCCCGCCTCGGGGGGCTCCGTTCTGCCGCCGTTGCCGCAACGGAAAAAGCGGAAAAAGCGGCGGCGGCGGCCGCGGTGCTTCCTCGGGGGCGGCCGTCCCCCTCCCCGGTACTGCCGGGAATCAGAACGGTTCTAACGGCGGCGGATTAAAAATAAATAAATTAAATTTAAGCAAAAACAGCCCCGAGATTTTGCAGCCCCTGCGCTCCGCCGCACCCACGGCCCGGTACCGGGCACCGCGCCGGGCTGGGGGGTCCGCAGGGGTCTGGGTGCGGCCCGGGCACCGGGTAGAGCCCGGTAGAGGCGGGGTGTGCCCGGTTTGGGCTCTGGCGGACACCGGGAGTTCAAGGCCTTGGGCTGGAGCGGCCGCTGGATGTCCGAGCCTGCCGCGGCCTGGGCCCGTCCCTGAAATAACCGGAACAGCGCCGGCAAAACAGCAGGGAAAAAATAAAATTCGAAAGGAAAAAAAATAGAATTAAAAGACGAAAAAACAAAACAAAACAAACCCCGTAGGAATAAGGAAAACAAAAGGAAAGAAATCAAAAGGGGGAAAAGGGGAAGGAGCGAACGAAAAAGGCCGAGCGGGGAGAGCGCAGGGGACGGGCCCTGCTCAAGGCCGGTGGTCCCGGGCCGCAGCCCCGGTCCTGCGGGGCCCGGAGGGGCGAGCGGGGACGGAGTCGCCGCTCCGGGGAAAGTGCTGACGGTCAGAAACGGTTCCAGGTTCCCCGTTCCCCATTCCCGGTTCTCCAACTCCCGGGGCTGCAGCAGGGCCCGAGCCGGACAACCGGACAGCCAGACAACCGGACAACCGGACAGCCGGGCTCTGCCGTGCCCCGCCACCGGGCCCGGCGTTGGATGCGCCACCAACCTACGATTTTTAACGAAAACGAGGAAAATTACCCCAAACCCACCCCGTCCTGCGGCCTCAGCCCCCCAGGGCCGCGGGGAAAGGCTGCGGGCCGGTCCCACCGGGAAGACGAATCGCCCGGGAGCTGCTGGAACGGAAAATCCTCTTTTCGCCGAGCCCGGGCCCTGAGCGGCGGCTGAGGCCGCGGAACGAGCGGCGGAGAAGCGGCCCCGGTGCCCGCTAAGCCGCCGGTGCCCGCTCAGCCCCCGCCGCCTCCTCACGGCTCCCGCTCCTTTCCTGCTGTTGTTTTTTTGGTTTATTTTCTTTTCTTTTGTTTGTTTGGTTTTTTTTTTCCCCCCGTTATCCCCACGATTAACGTGAATAATAACGGGAAGGGATTTGCTCCGGGAGAAGTAGAAGCGGGGAAAACGGGGAAAAACCGGCTACGAGCTGCCGGGAAGGGGAAGCGACGAGATCCGCGGGCTCTCAGATCGTCAGAACCAACAATTTTATAAAAAGAACGCTAATTGAAAAAATCCCGATTTTTATTGTCCGCTTGTTGTTGTTTTCGGTTAGGGGTTTAGCGCCGTTGTTGTTGTTTTAATTAGCGTTAAAATTAGCGTTATTAGCGGCACTATTAGCCTGGCTATTATTAGCGCCCTTCCCATTCCCATGATTAGCGCGATCAGCGATATCAGCACAATTGATCGGTGCTTTTATTATCAATATTCCCGTTTTTCCTCGCTCCCGCCGCCCTGCCGAGCACAGCCAGCCCAGCCAAGCCCGGCCCGGGCTGGGAGCGGCCGCGTTCTCCCGGAGCATCCCCGTTCCCGGCGCTCCCCCGCCGCCGCCGGCCTCGCCGAGCCCCCCGGGCCCGCCCCGCCGCATCGCCCCGCTTCTCGCCGCTCCGCAGCTGGGAAAAAATCCCGAAAAAAACCCCAGAATTCTTCGGTTTTCCCGCTTTAGAGCCGGATCCGCTCCCCTCCCCGCTTCTCCCGGTGCACCGGACATGGAGGTAAGGCCAGGCTCGGTGGGCTCGGCTCGGCCCCGGGCCTGGCTGCGGGGACGGTGCGGGAGAGGAGCCGCGGCTTCCCCCCGGTACCGAACCGGCCGCTCCCGGTGAGTCCCGGGCTCGGGGGGCACCGGGAGGGGACATTTCTCCTTGTCCCCGCCAAGAACGGTGGGGACCCCACGGAGGGACCCCCGGGCCGGGCCCGGGAACGGTGCGGGGCCTCGGCGGGAGCGGGGACGGCGGCGGCGACACCGGGAGAGTGCGTGGGGACACCGTGAGGGGACACGGGGGAATGGGGAAACACGGCGGGGACACTGAGGGGACACCGGGGGCCGTGAGGGGACACGGGCACCGTGGGGGGACACGGGGGGACCGTGAAATCACGGGAGGGACACTGAGGGGACATGGGGGACTGAGAGGAGACACGGGGGACTGTGAAAGGACACGGGGGACCGTGAGGGGACACGAGGGACTGTGAGGGGACACGGGCACCGTGAAGGGACATGGGGGGATTGTGAAAACACGGGAGGGACACTGAGAGGACACCGGGGACGGTGAAAGGACACGGGGGGACCGTGAGGGGACACGAGGGGACCGTGAAAACAAGGGGGACCGTGAGGGGAACACGGGGGGACTGTGAAAACACGGGAGGACCGTGAGGGGACACCGGGAACTGTGAAGGGACACGGGAGGACCGTGAAAACGCGGGGCGACACTGAGGGGACATCGGGGACTTCGAGGGGAGACGGGGGGAATGTGGAAACATGGCGGGGACACTGAGGGGACACCCGGGAGGGTGAAAGAACACGGGGGAACCGTGAGGGGACACGGGGGGAACTGTGGGGGGACACCGGGGACTTTGAGGGGACATCGGGGACCATGAAGGGACACGGGAGGACCGTGAAATCACGGGAGGGACACTGAGGGGACACCAGGGACTGTGAGGGGACACGGGGGGGCCGTGAAGGGACACGGGGGGACTGTGAAAACGAGGGGGGGACACTGAGGGGACACCGGGGACTGTGAAGGGACACGAAAAGAAACTGAGGGGACACGGGGGGACCGTGAGGGGACTCGTGGGGACACGGGCCTGTGAGAGGACACGGGGGACTGTGAGTGGACCCTGGGGACAGTGAAGTGACACTGGGGAGTTGCAAAGACACGGGGGACCGTGAGGGGACACGGGGGGACTGTGAGAAAACACTGGGGCACTGCACGGGGAAACGGGGGAATTTTGTGGGGACAGTGCAGGGACAGCGTGGGGACACCGGGAGCTGTCTGGGAACACCCAAAAGTTTTTGGGGACACAGGGGGACTGCGTGGGGACACAAATACGAGGGGACTGGGTGGGGACACGCGGGGCACGAAAACACGAGGGGATTTTATGGGGACACTGGGAACCGTGTGGGGACAGGGGCAAAAAAACCCAGAGACTGTGAGGGGACAACGGGGACACTGTGAGGGGACACCGAGGGGTCTGTGAGGGGACATCGGGCAAAAATCCAGGGGACAGTGGGGGGACACAAAGGGACATCAGGGCGATGCCCACGGGTGCCGTGGGATGCTGGGGCAGCCACGCGAGCAGGACGTGACCGGCCACCGCTCCCCGGGGTCCCTTGGGTGGCGGCTTTGGGGTGGCTTGGTGGCTTTTGGGGACATCAGGGTGGCCGCAGCCGCGCGCACACACGGCGGGGTGCGAGTGGCTCCGTGTGACCGTGCGGGGACACCCGAGCAGTGTGCCCACCCCGCAGTGCCCCCGCGGGACCTTTTGTCACCGTGTGGCAGCTCCGGTGCCACCCTCGTGTGTCCCCAAGCCCGTCGGGCCCGCGCTGAGCCCGGGCAGCGCCGGTTTCGTTACCGGAGCGGCCGCGCCCGGGGAATCCGGGGTGTTCCCGGTGCGGGGGACTTGGGGACACCCCCCCCCCAAGCCTTGGGGACACCCCAGCCCCTGGCCTGGCTGTCCCCAACCCCGCCAGGCTGTCCCCAGGGTGAGCGCTCTGCTCCCGGCCCGGCCCGGCCGCGCCCGCCCAGATAAAAAGAAATGAAACGAAATTAAAAGGAAATAAACGAAATCGGGGGGTCCCGGCCCTGCACCACCCCGGGACACCCCCGCCCCGACACCGAGCCCGGGGCCGAGCCCGCCGGCACCGGGGGGACCCGGCCGGCGCCGCCACCCGGGCTGTGCCCACCCCGAACGAGTGCGGGGCCGCGGGGCCGGGCAGCCGCGATCCCTCCGCGATCCCGGGATCCTAAACCTGGGGTCCTAAACCTGGAATCCTAAACTTGGGATCCTAAACCTGGGATCCTAAACCTGGGGTCCTAAACCTGGGGTCCTAAACCTGGGATCCTAAACCTGGGATCCTAAAACGGGGATCCTAAACTTGGGGTCGTAAACCTGAGATCCTAAACCTGGGATGCTAAACTTGGGGTCCTAAACGTGGAATCCTAAACCTGGGGTCCTAAAAGTGGGATCCTAAACCTGGGATCCTAAAACTGGGGTCC
Organism: Chloebia gouldiae; assembly: GCA_003676055.1. Classification (NCBI taxonomy): domain Eukaryota; kingdom Metazoa; phylum Chordata; class Aves; order Passeriformes; family Passeridae; genus Chloebia; species Chloebia gouldiae. The sequence goes on from QUSF01000265.1 coordinate 56,930, forward strand.
TGATCCTGGGGTCCTAAACCTGGGGTCTTAAAGCTGGGATCCTAAAACTGGGGTCATAAACCTGGGATCCTGATCCTGGGGTCCTAAATTTGGGGTCCTAAAACTGGGATCCTAAAACTGGGATCTTAAAGCTGGTATCCTAAATCTGACATCCTAAACCTGAGATCCTAAACCTGGGGTCCCGTTCCTGGGATCCTAAACCTGGGATCCTAAACTTGGGGTCCTAAACCTGGGGTCCTAAACCTGGGATCCTGCTCCTGGGATCCCCTCCCGCAGCACCCCGATTCCCAAGATCCCCTCTCCCTCCTGATCTCCATGATCCCTCAGGATCCCATTTCCAGGAATCCCCCTCCCCCCTCCTCCGTGTCCCCTCCCACGGTGGCAGTGACACCAGGGTCCCCAAGAGCGGGGAGCAGGGCGGGGCCGAACCCCCTAATTCCCCATGGATCCCGTGGAAGGGGTAAACTGAGGCACTCTTCACATCTGGGAGGGTTTGGGGGGACAGAGTCCCCCAAGAACTGGTCCCGCTTCCCACGGCACGGAGGGGGCTGGAGTGGGTGACAGGGGACACGCAGGGGACACTGCAGGGGTCACACAGGGGACACTCCTGGGGACACTGGTGGGGACACACAGGGGACAATGCTGGGGACACCCCGGGCAGGCTGTGGTGGCCGGGGGAATCCTCGGAGGACCCCAAAGATGTCTCCAAAGAATTCCCACATCCCGCCCTGCTGGGATCGAGAGGGGCCCAGAGAGGGACACGGGTGTCACATCGGGGTGGGGACAGTGTGACACCGCTCACAGGGTGTCACACCTCCATGGGGACACCGCGACCCGCTGACACGGCTGTCACCCTCCATGGGACCACCACACACGCAGCGTTCCAACGATGTCGCGGTGACAACTCCATCAGGAGCCACCAGCTCCGCTGTCCCCTCCTGTCCCCTCCTGTCCCTCCCGCCGCCCGTCCGGGATTAGGGGCGGGCAGCAAATCCCGGCCCCGCTGCACCGGGCGAGGCCGAGCACGTTCCTGGGCCCGGTGGCAAATCCGTGGCCTCCGGTTCACCCCGCGGCTCGCTCGCGGTGCCGCGGCCCCGCCGGGGCTCCATGTGACCGGAGGATTTGGCTCAACGGAGCTCAGAGAGCGCCCGGAGGTAATCGCTGGCACCGTGCCCGCCGCAGAGCTGGCACGGGTCAGAGCAGCCGGGAAACCCGGTTCCTGCAGGGCTGGCACGGGTCAGAGCAGCCGGGAAACCCGGTTCCTGCAGGGCTGGCACGGGTTAAAGCAGCCGGGAAACCCGGTTCCTGCAGGGCTGGCACGGGTTAAGGCAGCTCCAGGCCGGATGGAGACCCCAGACCCTCCGGGATCACCCCCAGACCCCTCCCTGAGCCCCCCAAACCCCGGGATCCCCCCCGCGCTCCGGGAACAGCTGGGATCTCTTCCCGCTCCCAGGGCGGGCTCGGCAGCCCCCAGCGCCTGCCCTGATCCCGATCCCAATTCCGATCCTGCTCCCCTCCCCGATCCTGATCCAAATCTCGACCCCGATCCCAATCCTAATCTCAATCCCGCTCCCAATCCCAATTCCGCTCCCGATCCTGATCCCAGTTCCGATTCCAATCCCGCTCCTGATCCTGATCCCAATCCCAATCCCAATTCCGCTCCACGGGGGATCCAAGATGGAATTACCGAGCCGGGAAAGAGGGACGAAGAGGAGGGGGAGAAGGAGGAGGGGGAGGAGGAAGAGAAGGAGGAGGAGGAGGAGGAGGAGAGGGAGGAGGAGGAGGAGGAGAGGGGGAAGGAGGAAGAAGAGGAGAACGCGGATGAGGTGGACGGGGAGGAAGAGGAGGAAGAAGAGGAGGCGGAGGAGGAGAAGGAGGAGGAGGAGAAAGAGGAGAAGGAGGAGGAAGAGAAAGAAGAGGAGGAGGAGGAGGAGGGGGGCAGGAGCCGCGCCGGGGGCTCGGCGGGCGCAGGTGGCCGAGGAGGACGCGGGGTGGTGGCGCTGGGGGCGGTGGCTCTGCAGCGGAGGGTCCCTGGAAAGGTGACCGCCAGCCCGAGGCAGGGAGCGGCCGGGTCACCTTTGTCACCAGCCGGACGCAGGTGACAAAGTTTGACCCTGCTGCCCCTCGGTGCTCGCGGGGATGGCGGGGAGGAGGCGGCCCTGGCGTGGGAGGGGGGAGGAGGGAGGGTTGGTGACACCACCCTGTCCCCTCCACGCTGTCACCACCCTGCCAGGGAGCTGTCAGCACCCCGCCACCCTGCTCGTGACCCTGCCACCACCCTGCTGGCCGTGGGCAGCGGACGGAGTGGGGACAGGGAGGGGGACACGGGTGGGGACAATGAGAGAAGAGGGGACAGGGACGGGGACACGGGTGGGGACAATGAGAGAAGAGGGGACACGGGTGGGGACAAGGATGGGACTGGAGATGAGGATGGGGACAGGGATGAGGGCAGGAATGGGGACAGCAATGGGGACAAAGATGGGACTGGAGAAGAAGGTGGGGACAGGGTGGGGACAGGGATGGGGACACGGGTGGGGATGGGGACAGGGATGGGACTGGAGGTGGGGCCTGGGGCTGGAAATGGGGATGGGGACAGAGACCAGGGCTGGCACGGGAGCAGGACTGGGGACACGGACAGGGACCAGTGACAAGGATGGGGACAGCCAGCACCCTGCTCCGGCAGCGCAACGGGCGCAGAGGGGGGGGGATTAAACACCCGCGGGACCCCTGATCCCAAATTCTCCCCATTCCTGGGAAGCTCCAGCTCCACATCCCAAAGCCCCATCCCCGCGGCCGTGGTGGCCGCAGAGTGACCTCTAATGGCAGCGGGGACACGGCCAGAGGGGACACGGCCAGAGGGGACACGGCCCAGCTGCCACCAGCAAGCAGAGTCCCCAGCCCCGGGTCCCCTCATCCCAGGCACCGAGGGGACACGAGTGGCTTGGGACACCAGTGGATCGTGACCCCCGTGTCCCCCTCTCCAAGGGAACACCGGGATGGATGGCAGGGAAAAGGGACAGCTGGTGACAAACAGGACGTTCCCAGCACCACCGGAGGTTTGGTTTTATTCTTCTCCCGGGATTTCCCAGCCCGGAGGTGTCACCGGTGGCGCCCGGCACGTGAGGAGGTGACAAGGGCCCATCGGGAAGGGACAAGGGGCTGGAATGGGGCTGGGGGATCCCCGGGGGAGTCCCTGGATCCAGCCAGGAATGGGAAATTCCAGCGGCCACAGCCGGCCTGGGGTCCAAGAGCCAGCGGGTCACGATGCTCCATCCATCTGGAAAAGGGTGGGAGTGGCTGGGGACACCCTGCCCATGGCTGGGGACAGTCTGTCCGTGTGTGGGGACACCCTGTCCGTGTCTGGGGACACTCTGTCCATGTCTGGGGACACTCTGTCCATATCTGGGGACACCCTGTCCATGTCTGGGGACACTCTGTCTGTGTCTGGGGACACCCTGTCCATGTCTGGGGACACCCTGTCCATGTCTGGGGACACTCTGTCTGTGTCTGGGGACACTCTGTCTGTGTCTGGGGACACCCTGTCCGTGTCTGGGGACACCCTGTCCGTGTCTGGGGACATTCTGTCAGCATCTGGGGGACACCCTATCCATATCTGGGGACACCCTGTCCATGTCTGGGGACACTCTGTCTGTGTCTGGGGACACCCTGTCCATGTCTGGGGACACCCTGTCCATGTCTGGGGACATTCTGTCAGCATCTGGGGGACACCCTATCCATATCTGGGGACACCCTGTCCATGTCTGGGGACACCCTGCCAGCATCTGAGGACCCATGGCTGGGGACACTCCATGGGGACAGAGGCCATCCGGGGAGGGCTGCCATCCCTCTGTGCCATGGAACCCCTCTGGAATGAGGCTGGATGGGAATTTTGGGTCCCCACGTGGCTCTGTCCCTGTGACAGCGACAGCCACGGCAGTGGTGGCACCACGGGGTTGCCAGGCCAGGCCAGATCCTGGATCCACATCCCATTCCCACAGAGGGGGGTTCCCAGAAAGGACCCCCCGAGAGCTCAGGGGACCCCAGGGCTGTCCCCAGTGATGTCCCCAGGGCTGTCCACACTGATGTCCCCACCTGTGTCAGGTCCTGTTTGCTCCTCAGCTCCAGGGTGTCCTCGGCACGGGACCAGCTCCGGAACTTCCTGATCCTGGCAGGGAGCACAGGGAGCTGCCACCACCCCGGG